>JAQQPU010006755.1:29559-39863 GCA_029168905.1 Artemia sp. Kazakhstan ARC1039
TGTATTGTGTTAAAATAGTACTGTATTGTATTAAACATATAGTGCTGTGTTACACTGTATTGGGTTAAAATAGTACTGTATTGTATTAAACATATAGTGCTGTGTTACACTGTATTGGGTTAAAATAGTACTGTATTGTATTAAACATATAGTGCTGTATTACACTGTATTGTGTTAAAATAGTACTGTATTGTATTAAACATAACAAGCCGATTCAAAAGACTAGAGTCCTGGTTGAACTTCCTTGAAATAATGATATTAGGGCTTTTTTAAAACATTTTTTTTTAAAAACCTTTCAGTTTTAATGATTGAATTTTAATGTAAGTTTCTTTTATATTGTTTTTATTCTCTTCGTCTGTTTTTGCTGAGGACAGCCCTTGGATATAGGGTCAAAATATTCATTTAAAGTTGCGTTCCACTGTCTTGCATAAAAATTTCCCTGTTGTTCTACTTATTTGTTTATGATGGAAAGGCAGTGTGGTCTTCGTCGCTATTTGCATATATGTACATACCTTATATTTTGTAAAATGTATGGTCGCTTACGTTTCTAGGTGAGGGGGGTGTACAAAAACTGACTTTACCCCCAATTGCTGAAAAGTCTACCTACGTCACTACCCTTACCTCCTTTTAGTGATATTGTCTTTTATTTAATATGCAATTAAAGCACTGATAATGAAAGGAATGTCAAACTCACCATGTACACCGCGCATATAGTGGGTCCAGAACCTGGACCTATTGACCTGATTACCAGGTGCGGTTTGAGTCAGAAATTCGTAATGACGTTTCAACTGCATGCCGTTGGAATTTTTACCCTGAAAATAATACTTGTTTAATTTCATATGCTTGCACAACGCAATAATTTATTTATAATTGTATTAGCTGAAATGTTATCACACAATTATAAAATTTGTTATTTTGCATTCATTTAGCTAACTGACAACCGTTATGCTTTATGGAAGCAAATTGTGAAGAAGAGGGTAGTAGTAAAAAAAAAACGGATTAATATAAAGATATTTTGGTCAAGACCTCAACTCAACCGGCCTCAGTACAAAACAGGGAATAAAGAGCAAAAAATGTACAAATAAAGGTCATAAGGACAAAATAAAAAAAAACGAGCCTCAAAAAAATAAAACAGTAATTTAAAATACGTTCTCTCGAAGCAACGGGGAAAGGGTAACTAAATAAAAGCATCAAACGTTGAATGACTATCCAAACCTGGGTAGTCATTTTTTGTAAAGTATTTGTGAACGCTAATGACATATCTTCACAATTCTTTCCATTTTCTCATGCACAGCCGGTATGGTCCTAGGAATTATTTTCTTATACTATATGCTGTTTATATTTATCAATAAACAACTATTTGTTACCATTCTTTGGTTGTATTTGCCCAGCTTCTTGACCGATTTAGGAATATATTATTAACGCATTTTGACTTAAATGTAGCTTTAGGCCACTCCACTATTATCCATATATACGAAATAGGTTGATAATTATGCATTTAAAGACCAAGCATTGCTGTGCAAAAGGGCTTTCTGCCTACTTGTATTAATGTTACAACTAACTACTCATTGCTGCACCAAGTCAAAAGAGGCCAACGCAGCTGTGCGATCCCCTCCACCTCCAACCCGTTTAAAGATTCATTCTTTCCTTCCTTCTGTGAAAGTCTAATTTTATTTACATTCTTTCTTTTGACTTCTTGAATTTGGATTCAGTCTAGTCCTGCTTCTCGGTTGACCCAAGATTAAGGCAGTTAGGGAGGTTTGAACCCCCTCCGAAATTTGTGTTTGACTCGTAAAAACATAAAAAAATGGATATAAACAAATTTTGTATGCGTTTTTTAGTTTTTTTTGTGTAACCGCCCCCCCCCCCCCCCCAAAAAAAAAAAAAATCTTCGAGTAAAACCTTCTCGGGGAAAAAAATCCTGGGTACGGCCTTGCCCTAGATGAATATCTAAAATGCTTCAAGGCACTCAAAATACCCATCAGAAATGACATGAAACAATTTTGTGACATCAAAATCTCTAATTTTTCATTGCCTCTAAAATTTCTTTTGCTTTAGCAAGATTAACAGGTATAACGCATATAAGGGAAAATTGACCATAGTGGTATATTGAAAGTACAAAGAGACGGTAAGCTGGGTTGAGTTTCAGGGGAGGGTGTGTTTTAAGTCTCAATTTGACAAAAATTTTACATGCCACCTTTCTTTAGTTTAATCATATTCATTACTTTAAAACTTTAGCTCTCAAAGTGTGTGTTACTCCTTACTCCCCCCCCCCCCTCACCCAGTTTTGGGACTTACTTAATTCAAGTACTAGTTTCAATTGTTATAGAAGGAATATATTAGCTTTGTTGGATTTGATCTCAATAAACAACTTGATACATCTTCTCCATACTGCAGCATAAGAATATAGAGCTGAGGGTATCAACCAATTTGACGGTCTATTGTCTAACTGAACTGTACACAAGCACATTTTTTTAACTTGTTTTCAGTTCTAACATAACTGAACTGAAGTTTCTAACATAACTGAAGTTTGAACATAAATGTTAACGAACATAAAACGAAAGCTTAGTTTGAGGTTTCTGACCGCAATCAAGTTGTATATTGGATTATATTGCATACTTTCATACATATTTTGCTTTGACGTTTTGCCCAGATACTTTCTATTTAGAGAGCCAAAACAAACGCGTCATCTAAGCAGTAATGGCATTAGAAAATGTTGTTGAGACTGACAACAGACTAGCTTGCTTATATCTAGATTAAATGCTCTCGAATTACAACGGCTCTTATAAAAAATGTTCTTGTTGATTTTGGGCTTTTGGTATTATTAAATACAAAATAGGATTTTTTTTTCAGGTGACAGTGAAGAGTGATAATAAAGTCAAGAATGAACCGAAATTATCCTGTACCAAGAGGGAGGGGGTACCACATTACCTCAATGTCCAATCTTTGCGCAACATTTTAACTTGTCTTTTCCTATAAGTATTTCCCAATGCAATAAATATAACCAGTTGTCAACTATTAGTGTGTTATGCTCGGATTACTTCTGCAACATTCAACTCGCAGCTCTTAACAGGAAAGTTTAGCCCTTTTCAAAACAGTGTTTCAAAAATACAATATTTAATTTGGCTTTTTAGATTTATACAGCGAAATACAATTATTCTAAATATGGAGAGGGGCATCTCATTGACCTCCTGATCTTTGTAACTAAGTCTAAAAAAGAAACCGAGTGGTTGGGGTCCCTGATCCTGGGGTCGTCCTCCTATAAAATATCCTTATCCCTCCCACCTCTGCAGGTAATTATAGGAATGTAATCATTTATTTGTCAATAAATATAATTCATAACATGAGGGAAGCTTTCATCCCTCAGCACCCATATTGCTCTAAAATTAAAGTCAAGGTATTGCTACCGGGGTAGGGTTTCTTTCAGTGTTGACACCACAAATTTTCCAATCATGTGAAAAAAATGAACAAAAACCAGTGAAAATCATCATAAACATACAACCCCGTTTAGAACATCTTCCGATATTCTTACTATAGTTTGCATTTTACTCCTGTCTTCGTTGACAGATTCTGGGATCAGGACCAACGAAAATCAGTGATTTTGTGACATGTCTGTCAATATGCTACCGGTCTTCATTATGCTGGAATCTGGGGTCAGAATCTGTCAATGAAGACTATACTTTTGGCACTCTGAAGTAGCAACGCCAGGACGTCATTAGTTACTTGAGTAGGTGCGACAAGGTCCGAACGTTTATAACAATCAAATGTCCATTTTACTTGATTGTATGAAGGAAATGATGAAAGTGATAACGAAGTAACAACCCTCTCTGCTCATCTATCGCAGCAAGAGAAAAGTCACATAAAAGTACGTCCTATCATCTTTTGAACTTTGTGACTCACAAATAATCAGTAGTAAACGTAACAAGGTGTGAACGGTTACAATTACTATTTGGTTAACTATCAGTTACTAAAGTAAGAAGGTAAATGTCCCCTTTCCCAATAGCAAATCTTATATGTAAACAAAAGGAAAATTCCTTGCTCCAGGGGCAATATGGGCTATGTCATTCCCAAAAGGTATAGTTATTGGACCTTTCAACTGCACTAAACAAAAGTTTGTATCCAGATTTGATCGGATGTCTTTGGGGGGGGGGGAGAATATTAAAAACGAGACATAGTTAGAGGGTCGGTTGCCCTCCAATCACTTCTGACTTGCAAAAGGAGCACTAGAACTTTAAATTTCCAAACGAATGAGCCTCTTTTGAAATTTCTTTGACAATTTCGTCCATGCGAAGCGGCTCGGTGAAAAGTTTATTAAATAAACAAGTAATACATACAGCCTACTCCCCTCTGTACTTAAGCAGTGGTATTGTACCGCCAGGACCATAGAAAATTACCTCACAGGTTTGACCAAAATGTCAGTCCCTATGTCCCTCCCTACCTTCCTGATCCAAGATCGGGCAAAGATGAAGATTGAGGACCAGAAAAAAAATAATCTGAAAAAGTTGGCCCATGAGAATTCAGCTTCTAGCAGAAGATCATATCGGCAGTCTTTCAGGGCTGCTAAAACTTTTTGGGAAAAAGTATCAAAATCATCAAAGAAAATCATTGGAACCCTCTGAGGGATCATAATTTTCGTCGTCAAAGCTATGTCACATTCTATGGATGGATTGTCGTGAACACTTGATGCTAGACTCAGTGTAATGTAAGTAAAAATTCCTAATGGACTTTCCATGTGTTAGAAGCCTTCATAAAGCTTTTCATTAGCTCTTCGACGGTGAAATGTATTCTTGCGTGTCTCCGTATATATGCCAGTTGCTTCACACAACAATTTTTAGGAAAAGCTTTTGTTAAAATGGCTGAAATGTCTCAGAAATGTTCATCCTGAGTCAGTATAACCCCTCCTCAGTCCTAGGAGGCCTGAAGTCTAGTAATTACCCATTGTAGATAAATAAATGCTGGTAGAAAAGAGGGTAGGTTTGGTCTCGGATTGGGCGAGAACTATTAATTGTCTCTTTAGGGGGGTAGACACCAGGTTTTATCAAATGTATTTTTACGAAATGACCCGTGCCCCCTGAGAACATTATGAAACCTTATGTTCATACAAAGTTTCAAAACATTCAACTTGCACTATATTCAAGAAAAAATTAGAAAGGCGTTTAGCTTAATAATAAGGCTTCGTGGTATGTATCGTCGTGATATTTTAGGTCATCTTTTTAGTGCAGTTGCCTCCCGCATGTTCTCTACATGCCCTTCTTTTTCGAGATCTACGATTTGTCTTCAATTCGTGTTTACTATTTTCAATACTATAAATTTTTATTTGGTTTCCCAATTTGTTTTAGTAGCACTGAATTAGTTTTGAGCTTTAAAATTAAAGAGCCGTTGGAATTAGCTAGGATTAAGAGGGATAATATTTATCATTTGTCTGAAAATTTTCTCTTTACGAATACCCTTGTCCCTTTTTTCCAGAGTTTAAATAATGTTTGCCTTTGTGTTATAGTGCATTTCTCACATATTTTATTCAGTTATGTTATCAAGCCCATTTAACATCAATGCTTTGTTTTGTTTGTTGAAGTACTTCATCTTTCTTTTAATTTCATTTATTTATTTTATATACTCCACAATTTTAAGGGAAATAAATAAATATATATATAAAAAAAATATATAAACACAACCTCAGAACCAGCTTGGAAGAGGTTCAAGTCACTAAGTGTGAGGTGACCAGGGGACTTAAAAGATTGTAGTGGTAGGAAGAAGTCAGGGGAGAGGCTAATAATATTTATTGGAACATTAGCCTAAACTATTTCAGCTATTAGTCCTTTTTTACGGTTTAATATCAAGGTGAATTGAAAGGTATGTGCTCATATTTGCAAAAGACTCTATCTACAGCATTTTCGAAATCAGTCTGATAGACAAAATGTAATTTTAAGAGCGTTCAGTCGCTATAAGAGCTTCTTGTTTAAAGTCCGAGTGTGGGGTGAAGGAGGAATACAAAATCTAAATAATCTACCGATAAAATAATCAGAAAAAATATTTGATTCTATGTCAAAATTTGATCCCTTAGGATGGAAATACTCTAAAAAAATACATTAAGATAAATAAAAACGAGTCCACAAACAAAGCAAAAAAAAAAAAACACAAAAAAAAATCAAGCTCTGACACTTTATAAAGTCTAAACTGGACACGGCCCGACATATTAGTTTTTAACAACTACAAATATACAAAATACCATGCATGTTTCTCCATCAGATATGATAAAGCAACGTTAATCGAAACACAAACAAGAATTAATTTTAAAAAAAATTAAGAATACTTTTTAAGAGACAAGTAAAGGGCAATTCCAAGGCTGAAACCAATAAAACAAAACGAAATAACGTTATAACATAACCAAAAATTAATTGTAGTAAATGAATAATTGAAAAAAAAACAAAGAAAAATTAATGAACACTCTGGCAAAATAAATACTCGAGCGAACGGAAAATAACTTATCATTAAAATAGACAGATTTAAGGATTATACTCGGTCAAATCTAATTTGGGTAGAATTCTCTAAAACGGTTGATGTGGATCTTTTTCAAAAGCTTCAATGCTAGATTGGCCATTTTTGCCTGTGAGGGGGCTGCCCCTTCCTCAACCCGTGCTCTTTGCGTTATAGTTTAACTTTGTTTCAAAACCCTTTAACAAAAACTGTTAGATTGGCCTCAATGCTAGATTGGCCATTTTGGCCTACTGAAAACGAAACATAACCGATCCCTATATGGATTGCTTGAAAAATTACCAATAAACGTTCCCAATATTTGTTTAAAGCGTTAAGCCTATTATCCTGCTATCAGTAATAATAACTAACAGGGTATATTTTCAAATGTTTTTTCTTAAACTGTTGTTGAAAGATTAAATAGTAATGAAATGAGTATACCACAAAAAAAGTATACCATTAACCTGGGAAACCATTTTCTGAAATTAATACAGCAATAATTTTATGAGTATAGTGTACGCAGCTGAGAGGACAAAAACCGTCTGTCAACCAAATAATATTGCAGCTATCTTATAATCTCATATTAAAAAAAACGTCTAAAAATGTTTGCCAGTGTTTTGCACAATGATCTTTACCTGTTTTTATATTTTTACTGAATTATTATTTCTTCCTGAATTTTAGCTGCATAATGTATGACCGAACAAAAAGAAAAAATACTACAAATCAGTTTGTTTTCTAAGCAGTACGAAAATTTGTCTCATGAAAATACTATCCTGATCCGAACAAAATGATACAATATGCATTTTGCGTTTTCTCACAATTGAAAGTTATTTGAACGTAAGTAATGCTAAGTAAATAAATTCTCACATGAACCGAACCATAACTAGTTGGTTTTTTATTTTATTTATTTATTTATTTTTAAAAAGCAAGGCCTTTAAGACTGTAACACTAATAGTCAGGGTCGTACCCATGATTTTTTTTCGGGTGAGGAGAGGGGTTACAAAAGAATTTTATTTGGAGGGGGAGGTACAAAAAACTCTAAAAACGCAACAACTATTTGTTTATATTCGTTTTCGTTAAGTTTTTACGACTCGGACAAATATTTCGCAGAGGGGGGGGGGGTCAACTTTGCCCCCTCCCCCAGGGTTTTGATAAAACTATACCACTGGACGTAGACATGAGCAGTATCTTTTGTATAAGGTATTAAAAATCTGTCTAGATACCCGCGATACCAATACGCTCAATAACAATACGCTCATACCTGGCACGTACAGAGGAGGGGGGAGACTCTGCCCCCCGAAAAATCTCACGATTTTTTTATTTTCCCATAACTTTCCCACAGAATCAGGGATTTGAATGATTTGCCCCCCCCCCCGAAACAAATTCCTGTGTACGCGCCTGGCTCATACCGATACGCGCGATATAAATACGTTCGATACCGATACAGTTTGCAGCCCTTTCTCCAGGGACTATGGAGGGTCATATCATCACCAAAATCAAAAATATTTTACCTTTGATCATGTTGAACAAAATGGCTATCTCAAAATTGTGATTGGATGACTTTGGGGGAGGGGGGCCTTTAGGGAGAGGGGCTAGTTGCCCTCCAATCTTTTTGGTCACTTGATAAGGGCACTAGCAAATTTAATTTCCGTTTGAATGAGCTATTATACATCTCTCTATGATGTTCTTGTCACCCTGCCCGGCTAAAAAAAAAAGAAAAGAAAAAAAAAAAAAACTAGAGACAGATCAGTGCTATTCATGCAAAAAAGTGTTTTCCTTGTTGTTCAAGGAGTTGGAATGTAATTTCCCTACACAAGGTTTTCAACCATGCTGATTCAAATGGTACAATTTTCATTTTGATTTGATGCCATTTTCGAGGGGTTTCAGGCTTTTTTGTAAAATCACCATAAGTTTCTTTTCGCAATAAACTTTTTACTTTTAAGACAAACCGAAATAATAGTTACCATTTCTGAATCAGTGTTACATGGCATTTTTTTTTCACGAGCTAGTTTTTTTTTTTAAACACGTTTTTTAACTTTTGATTGCTATGGGCTGTGGTCGCTCTTTACTAGGTTGCAGCTACCGCTCCAACCGTAATAACTATGACAAGTCCTTGGGGATAACTATGTTATGCCCAAAAACTATGTCTTTGGGGATGACAAAACCCTCATAGTCTCTGGGGAAAGGGTCATAGTCTCTGGGGTAAGCTCCACAATTTTTCCGTTGTTTACATATAGGGAAATATATAGATTTTTTGTGTGGATTTTATGCACGGGGGTTTTCCATGGGGAGAATAGTTATCGAGAAATTTACACGAGAGAGGAAGGGAATTTTCTGGCATGATTCGAAAAACGATCAGAAATTGAATTAAAAAATCAAGTTTTTTCAATTCAAAGTAAGGAGCAATATTAAAACATAAAACGATCAGAGATTATTCCGAATATGAGGGATGCTGCCTCCTCCCCATCCCGTGCTCTTTACGTTACAGTTTAACTTTGTGCCAAAAACCTTTAAGAAAAACTGTTCAGACACAAAAGTCGTTGAATTCGAATGAAATGATGAGAAGGGGGCAGCCCCCTTTTTATAGGGAATAATATTTTTCATTAATTTTTAACGTTGTTCCTTACTTTTACTTAAAGACACTTATTTATTATATTTAATCATAGACAAAATCGACATGGTGCAGGCTTTTTGTTTGTGGTAGCTTTATATTTGCTTAGTATTTCCCTGAAAGCACCGGAAGTGCAGGATGTGTCGCTTTCAATTTCCAACTAAAGCTGTTGGTTTTTTGCATATCTTTATATTGAAAGGCTCTGCTATATTCCAATAAATTTACTTAAAGTAGTTTTCTAGTTGCTTAGTCCTTCGGTATTTCTAACTAAATATATTATTTTGTTTACGAACGTTCTTATTAGTAATAAATGTACGTCACTTACGAATTAACTTACTTAACGAACTTCTATATTCATATATTTTTAATGCATATATTAGGGGGTGCGCCCCCTAGTCAATACCTCGCTCTTTACGATAAAGTTCGAATTTTGTTCCAATTCTTTAAAAATGACCCCTCAATCACAAAGGCCGTTAATTAGAATAAATAGCTCTAATGAAAGTACTAAAAAATCTTTGGCTTAAAGAGCGAGGTACTGACTAGAGGGCGAACCCAATCATATACTTAATAATTTCTTTTCGTTTTAAGTTTTGATGTTGCTCCTAACTTTCAGTTGAAAAACTTGTTTTTTTATGTTTAATTTCTGATCGTTCTTTAAAACAATTTTGGGAAATCCGGCGCCCCCTTCATAGCAACTATCCTGATCATAGATACTATCCTCATAAATTCATCAAAATCCTGAGGGGGGGGGGGAAGTTGGACTGGCGACACATTCTGCACTTCCGGTGCTTTCAGCGAAATACTAAGCCAATATAAAGCTACCACAAACAAAAAGCCTGCACCATGTCAATTCTGTCTATGATTAAATATAATAAATAAGTTTGTTAGATGGAAGTAACTATCCTGATTCATAGATCCTATCCTGATCCGAACAAAATGATACACAATGTATTTTGCGTTTTCTCACAATTGAAAATTATTTGAACGTACGGGACTAAAACCCGATGCTAAGTAAATAAATTCTCATATGAACCAAACCATAACTAGTTGGTTTTTTTATTTTATCTATTTATTTATTTTTTAAAAGCAAGGCCTTTAAGACTGTAACACTAATAGTCGGTGTCATACCCATGATTTTTTTTGGGTGGGGGGAGGGGTTACAAAATATTTTTTTGGAGGGGGAGGTACAAAAACTTTAAAAACGCACCAATCATTTGTTTAT
>JAQQPU010006756.1:0-20153 GCA_029168905.1 Artemia sp. Kazakhstan ARC1039
AGTGATAGATCACATGAAAACAAAAGAAATGTAAAGAAAGTGGAGAAAGCATTGAAATATGAACTAAGGAGGTGTGAAGTGGAGGCCATGGATAAAATTGCCGAGGATTTAGAAGATGCAGCTAGACGGCATAATAGTAAAATATTGTACTGGCACGTTAACAAATTGAGAGGTCAATCCGGACTTGTCCCAGTTAAAGATAGGAATGGGGTGGCAATTAGCGATAAGGCAAAAGCTAAAGCGAGATGGGCCGAACATTTTGAGAATTTGCTTAACCGAGATAGAGTTGCAGGAAAAAATATAGAGGAAAATGAAAAAGTTTGTGATACCTTGGATGTGAAGGAAGATTTGTTTTGTGAGGAGGAATTAGAAACAGTACTAAAAGGATTAAAGAATAATAAGGCTCCAGGTGTTGATAGGGTAGTAAATAAGTTTCTTAAATATGGTGGCTCTGAGGTTAGAAATAAGTTACTGAAGATTATGAATATGATTTTTGAAAAAGGGGAAGTACCTAACGATTTTAGGAAAACCTTAATTAAGCCACTTTATAAGAAAGGTGATAAAAGTGAGTGTGGTAATTATCGAGGCATTAGTCTGGTCTCTGTAGGTAGCAAATTGCTTAGTAATATGATACTTTTTAGACTGAGAGATGCCGTAGACAAAGTTTTAAGAGAAGAGCAGTGCGGTTTTAGAAAAGGTAGAGGATGTGTTGACCAAATTTTCACTCTTAGGTTAATAATTGAGAAGTGCCTAAGTTTTCAAACACCTTTGGTCCTCAGTTTTATAGATTATGAGCAAGCGTTCGATTCTGTTGATAGAGGAGCTTTAGTAAAGGTTTTATCCTTGTATGGTATACCAGACAAATACATTAAAGTGATTAGTGCTATGTACGAGAATAACACTGCTGCGGTTAAGGTAGGAAATGAGGTTAGCAGCTGGTTTTGTATTAAATCAGGAGTTAAGCAGGGTTGTGTTCTATCCCCCTTTATATGGATTATTTTGATGGACTTTGTTTTAAGGAGCACAGGAAAGGCAATGGGAGACCACGGAATCAAATGGGGAGGAAAAAGTCTCCTGGACTTGGATTATGCTGATGATTTAAGCATCCTAGATGATAGTGTGAGCAAAATGAATGAAGTTTTAGAGGTTTTGCGAGTTCAGGGTGCTAGTATTGGTTTGAAAATTAATGTTAGGAAGACTAAGTCACTAAGGCTAGGAATAAGTGACGATGAAAAGGTGATGTTGGGTAATGAAAAGATTGATCAGGTGGGCAGTTTCACTTATCTTGGTAGTATTATTAGTAAAGATGGTGGGAGCAGTGAAGATGTTAAAAATAGAATAGCCAAGGCTCAGGGTGTTTTTTCACAGTTAAAAAAAAGTCTGGAAGAATAGGAAGATAAGTCTGCAAACCAAGATTAGAATCTTAGAAGCTACAGTGATGACAGTGGTCAAATATGGCTCTGAAGCATGGACGCTCCGAAAAGCGGATGAAGATTTGCTAGATGTTTTCCAGAGAAATTGCTTAAGGATTGTTCTGGGTACCCGGCTGACTGACCGTATTTCAAACAATAGGCTATACGAAAAATGTGGTTCAATACCACTTTCTAGGTCTATAATGAAAGAAAGGTTGAGGTGGTTGGGGCATGTTGTGCGGATGAAGGATGACAGATTGCCGAAGATTGTTCTTTTCGGCCAACCATCTAGGGCTAAACGGAAAGCAGGTCGTCCCCGTCTGGGGTGGGAGGACGTCATAAAGAAAGATTTAAAGGAAATGGGAACTTCGTGGGCGGGTGTAAAAAGGGAGGCTTGGTGCTGCGATGAGTTGTTAGTAGTAGTAGTAGTAGTTAGGTGGGGATAGGGTAGATTCCTACAAAAGTAAATTTTAATGGACGAACTGCTTACTCTTCATGAGGCTTGAGATAAATATTGAAAGAGGAAGGGGGGGGAAGTAGGAATTAATTAGAATGTTTCTCTATACAGCTACTATGTTACATTCCCATATTTACCAGTACAGAGGTGGAAAAGGCAAGACAGGTCATCATCAGCCCCGCCATGAAATTTCCCTGGGGTTTCAAATACTGCTAGGAGCTTAGTTTTCAGCAATTTTAAATGGTAATATTTTTCTTTTTCTATTTATATAAAGTGCTTCAAAGTATTTAAAAAATTATATGTACGGTGTTTATCGATAAGAAAATCGTATTGTAGAGATTGTGATGGCTTCAGTTATGTAGAAGATCAAAAGTCTCACAGAATTTCCATTCCATACAAACAATAATACTCCTTTTCATCCAACCAAAATTCTTTAGTAGTAATATTAACAAGGGCTTTTCATCAAAATTACTATTCATCTCCAATTTTTTAAGTATATTCAAATTTTATCCAAACTTGAAATTACAAAAATTTATCCATAGGAAGATACTAATCAATGTATAATTATTGATTTAAACATTTTAAAAGCAATTGAACACGGATTTAAGGGATCGCTACCTCAAATTATATATTGGATAGGCCTGGGAATGAGCAGCTTTTCAACTCAAAGCAAGGAACAGATTTGAAAGTAGGAGGGGGACAAAAGGTACTAACGGGGCACGATATATGGGCATTGACCTACTAACGGTACGAACAACTGGACGAACAAGATGACAGCCAATCAGAGGGCTACAATCCGTGGACGAACATGATCACGTGTCTCTTTCTAGGCCATTCATGGGAGTCAGAAATACTAACGGGAGTGGCGCGAAGAGACTCTAAAGAGATAGAAATTTGTGACTTTACGCTAAAAAAGATGAAAGTAATAGACTCATCAAGATGACTTGGCTTACCTTCTCGACCGTGTTCTGTATAATACACAAGTACCATCGAGCAGTGTTGTCAATATAAAATATGCAATAAAAGAGATCGAAATTTTTGACTTAACGCTAAAAAAGTTAAAAGTAAGAGACTCATCAAGATGACTTGGCTTTACTACTCGACTGTGTTCTGTATAATACACAAGTACCATCGAGCAGTGTTGTCAATATAAAATATGCAATAAAAGAGATAGAAATTTTTGACTTAACGCTAAAAAAGTTGAAAGTAATAGACTCATCAAGATGACTTGGCTTTACTTCTCGACTAGGGTCGCTATAATAGACAAGTACACAATATGGGATTAGTGAGACGATTATGGATTTGAAGCATCAAGGACCGCAAGCACCAATGACCTTAACCTCCTAAGGGCCCTTTCCTCCAATTTTTTTTGAGAATACCCCCAATATTCAATATAAGGGCTCCATTAAGAGTTACAAATGTGTAAGAAAAAAGTTATCACGTCATCTCTGACCTATTCTTTCGGGGTTTAGACAAGCAGATGCTATGAACATCTATTTCTGTTACTTTTTAGCTCACATTATCAAATATGACATTTAGCATGTTATAATTTTTTTTAAAGTCCGCCCGTGGCCGAAAATGTTTCCTCATTATAACTATTTCTATTCACGAACCTTAGCACATTAGCTATTCATACAAACATCCAACAATAAAATCCATATTAAAATAAATTTTCGTTACTATAAAAATTAAGACAACGAAAACATCAATTTTCAAAGCACATTTTCAAAAATTAAGACACAACGAAAATATCAATTTTCAAAGCAAATTTTCTGACCGACTAATTCAAACGGGTAGAAAATGCGATACAGTTTGAAGACATTCATGAAACGTCCATTTGTCTCCGTGAGATATAATTTCAGAGAGTTGTTAAGGACGTTTAGCATAGCTGGTAGATTTTTCTTTGAATTTTGGTTGAATATTCACATTTATTTGACTGAAATTGTTTAATGATAATAAAAAACACCATAATGAGCTTCCGAGATCCATGATTCAGGAGATTTCTGTTACATGACTTCTTTTTTGAATATTCTCTTTTATTTGTTTGAAACTGTTTACTAATAATAAAAATAAGGGTACTATTTTCGTCTACTATGTCTAGTTTCGGTCAGTTGTTAAGGAAGTTTGGTATAAATGATTCCTATATTATTGAGATATCTTTAGCGAGGAAATATATATATTTTAGAGAATACAGCCCAGAGATCTGAGGCGATATGATGGGTATAAGGTTGCCATTTCTCTCAGCGAGGTATAATTTCAGAGCTGTTAAGGAAGTTTGGCATAGCTGTTAGATTTTTCTTTGAATTTTCTTTGAAAATTCGCATTTACTTGACTGAAATTATTTAATGATAATAAAAAATATCATAATGAGCTTCCGAGATCTATGATTCAGGAGATTTCTGTTAAATGACTTCTTTTTTGAATATTCTCTTTTATTTGTTTGAAACTCTTTACTAATAATAAAATAAGGGTACTATTTTCCTCTATTAGGTATAGTTTCGGCCAGTTGCTTAGGAAGTTTGGTATAGGTGATTCCTATATTATTGAGATATCTTTACCGAGGAAATATATATATTTTAGAGAATACAGCCCAAAGATCTGAGGCAATATGATGGGTATAAGGTTGCCATTTCTCTCCATGAGATATAATTTCAGAGAGTTGTTAAGGAAGTTTGGCATAGCTGTTAGATTTTACTTTGAATATTCACATTTATTTGTTTGAAGACCCCCCCCCCCAAAATTTTTGGGCAAATGATCTTAAGGGAATACCTTGCTTATGTAAGTTCGGTAAACCGTAAAACTTTGGGCCAAAAGCTACCTCGGGATGCCTTTTAGGCTAATTTTTTCTCTAAATGACATGAAATATACTAGCGACTGTACCCGTTCACTTTAAGCCTTTTTTATATCCTTTTATTATTTATGTGGCTCGAGTTCAGAAGGACATTTGAGGTGAAGTTTTATTTTTAAGATGAGTTTGAAAAAAATAAATATAGTTATTAATTGAAATGAAGACAGATAGTTTGTCAATGTGCCAAAAAATCTCGTCAAGGCTTTTGCCAAGGACATTAAATCTCGCCCAAACTTTTAACGAGGACATAAATCTCGTCCTGGCTTTTAGCAAGGACATTAAAACACTTTGTATTTTACTATATTTATTTTTGCTACTAGCAATGCTGCTAGGGATAGAAACTTTTTCTTTTACACAACGGCGTAAGTAATATTTGAGATTGTATTTATTTTTGTTACATGTAGACCTGTTTTTTTTTGTTTCTTTTTTTACGGGTTCTTTATTTATTTATTTTCCTAATGTCCAAACAGTTCAATGGAATATAATGTTAGTAAAGGGACAATCCGTTAAAAAGATCAAAGTACTTAAAGGGGTTTCAGAGCTAAAATCTTAGGTGTAATAAAGGTTTAGAATCGCTTACCAACTAAATGTATATCTGGCCAACACTTTGTGTTTTACTATATTTATTTTTGCTACAAGTAACGCCGCTTACGGCAGAAACTTTTTCTTTTACACAAAGGTGTGTATAAGTGGACTTTAGGTGTTACATATAAGGCGAAAGGAAATTTATTTAGTAGCCATATTGAAACTAGAAACAAAAAAAGGTAATGCACGGGAGGCATCTCTAATTTTGAAGGGGACAAGATCACTGACCTACTAATAAAATTACCCCGAATTTAATGGTTAAGGACAGGTTAAAATGTTTATTTCTAGCAAAAAATATAGTTAATTCTGAACAAATGGTACCCACAAATGGGTTTATAGATACTTAATTTACAGGTCTGGCTATGTCGTAATGGTTAAGGACAGCTAAAAATGTTTATTTCTAGCAAAAAATATAGTTAATTCTGAACAAATGGTACGTAAAAATGGACTTGTAGATACTTAATTAACAGGCCTGGCTATCTCGTAATGGTTAAGGACTACTAAAAATGTATATTTCTACCAAAATAATATAGTTAATTCTGAACAAATGGTACCCACAAATGGGTTTATAGATCCTTAATTTACAGGTCTGGCTATCTCGTAATGGCTAAGGACAGCTAAAAATGTTTATCTCTAGCAAAAAATATAGTTAATTCTGAAAAATGGTACCCACAAATGGATTTATAGATCCCTAATAATGTACCGTGAGTAATATGTGATATATTTAAAATACAAAAATTCTTTCCTTCTAAAGATAATTCCGACATAAATTAAACTTCCCCTAATTAAGTTTAAATCCCGCTTCAAAAGAAAGAAAAGTTCTTAATCAGCAAAAGAAAAACCGCATTCTAGTCTCAGCCAAACATTGACGCTAATCGGTTTTGAATTTCGCGAAGATGTTCGGCAATAAAAAAAATGCTAGATACAAAGTTTCTCAGGAAGTTATAAGTTATAAGAGCAGTACGAATGTGTAATCACCAAAAATATTTAAGACAAATTATTGGACGGGCAGTTAGCATAATGAAGTGAGTTTGCAAACATAATTACAAGGTAGCGGGCCCTTCACAAGAGTTGGGTCAATCGTGAAATAGCACTCAGAGTGCAGAATCAGGAATAATTTGATATAGTGAAGAAAAGTGTTTTTCGAGGCATTCAGGCATTTGCAATTCAGTCACTATTATTATTATTATTATGGAGGCGTTATGATGAGGGCATTCGTGGATCAGAATTATTATTATTGGCATTCGTATGGATTGATTTGTCAGAACTATTATTGGACATTCATTTTGTCAGAATTATCATTATGCAGTCATTGTAGATATTTGGCCATTATTATCTCTGTCTCTGTTGTTGTCAGTTGAAGTGAAGCACTGTTGTACACCTAAATGTTAGTCTCAATAAAACTATTGCTTTTCTATTTGTGTTTGTTTTATTTATATGCCTGTATCTAATCGCACAGCAGGTAAGTAGTTCGTAGGTCTCTATCGGTAACGTTCCCTAAGGAATCTTAGGGAACGTCCTCAAGGAAAAGAGGTTACATTTATATAGTTACGTATTTTATTTTCTCGCGTTCAGCGAGTGGCGCGGTCACGCATTTACTTTACTCCCCATTGCCGTGACGGAATCCTTGATGGCACAATCTTTAGCGTTACAAGTGACGCTATTGGAAAACTTATAAGGTGTAAGTTCACAGCTTCAAACCCTAACGGCGTAGCTGGCGCGATCGGTATACAGGATAAATCCCCTTAACATTACATTTAGCGCGGTCGATCATTATTGCCAGAGGTGCCACAGTCTTTAACGCCACAATAAGGACAGTATAAAATATATATATCTACCAAAATAATATAGATAATTCTGAAAAAATGGTACCCACAAATGGGTTTATAGATACTTAATTTACAGGTCTGGATATCTCGTAAGGGCCACTAAAAATGTTTATTTCTAGCCAAAAATATAGTTAATTCTGAACAAATGGTACGCAAAAATAAGTTTATAGATACTTAATTTACAGGTCTGGCTATCTCGTAATGGTTAAGGACAGCTAAAAATGTTTATTTCTACCAAAATAATATAGTTAATTCTGAAAAAATGATACCCACAAATGGGTTTATAGATACTTAATTTACAGGTCTGGCTATTTCGTAATGTCTAAGGACAGCTACTCTTCTGAATTTTCTCAATGAAAAAAGTTACAGATCAATTCTAATTTTTTTCAAGAAATAAAAAGGTTCCACTTCAGTTCTGGTTTTTTCCAAAGACATAAAAAATTAAAGCTCTGTTCTAAATTTTTCCATAGAAGACAGGAAAAGTTATACTATGATTGTGAATATTTTCCATGAAGATAAAAAGTTCCACTTTAATTCTAAATTTTCTCAACGATGTGAAGAAAAGTTCAAGTTCTCTTCTGAATTTTCTCTATGAAAAAGAAATAAGTTACAGATCAAGAGAAAATAGAAAGGTTCCACTTCAGTTCATATTTTTCCAAAAGACATAAAAAATTTAAAGTTCTCTTCCAAATTTTTTGTAGAAGATAGAAAAGTTATACATTAATCGTTAATATTTCACAATGAAGATAAGGAGCTCCACTTTTAATTCTGAGATTTTTCCCAAAGACATAAAAATATTTAAAGCTCTGTTCTAAATTTTAGCGTAGAAGATAGGAAAAGTTAAGCTATGATTGTGAATATTTTCCAAGAAGATAAAAAGTTCCACTTTAATTCTAATTTTCTCAACGAAGTGAAGAAAAGTTAAAGTTCTCTTCTGAATTTTCTCTATGAAAAGAAATAAGTTACAGATCAATTCTATTTTTCCAGAGAAAATAAAAAATTTCCACTTCAGTTCAGATTTTTCTCAAAGAGATAAAAAATTTAAAGTACTGTTCCAAATTTTTCATAGAAGATAGAAAAAGTTATACTTGGATCGTGAAAAGTTAGCTCAATTCTGAATTTTACCAACCTGCCTGCACATTGTGCGTTTTATATAACCTGCCTGCACATTGTGCGTTCTGTTTAGTTCAACATTCCCCTGAACATTCCCTAAAAGCTTCAGCTTAATGTCCCTAGCCTCAAAAGTAGAAGCAGTGGTAGAAAAAGTAGTAGCAGCAGCATGCACATAGTACTTTTTCGTTAGTTCAACATCCCCTCATCATGCCAGGAAAGTTTTAACTTAATACCTTAAGCTGTTCCTGAGGTATTTCTGCTCTTTCTATTAGACTAAACCGAAAGGATGTAAGTGCACCCATGTTTTTAAAATAGCATTGATACAACGGCTTATGAACAGAAGAGGGTATACAGTTTTTTCAGGGAAAGTTGAGATGTGAAATAAAACCCAAATATATAGTCTATCTGGATTTTCAAAAGGGTGTTAATCATAAAAAATTGTTGAAAAATTCGTAAGACATATAGAAAGCAGGCTAAAATTCGAATAAAAAAGAATATGTTATTTAAAATCAATCTAAAACTCTTTCCATAAAAGATTTTTTTTTAAAATTAAACAGCTACATTAATCCCAAGATACGCAGAAATGAAGTCAAATAATCTTGCCAGCTAAAAACTACCGTAAATCACTATGAACGAATAAATGGAACCCTAAACGAAAAGAAAATACAATAAAAAAGCGATTCAAACTCTAAACGAGCAGAAACTAAGAGGAGTAGGGATGACACCCCCCCCCAGTGCTTTCTAAAGACCAGAACATAATTTGTACAATTCAAGACTATTAAAACTCTCAACAGTGATATTGTTATATATGTTAAAAATGAAGATCCATATTCATCTCCTTTTTCAGTAATCTTGGTTAAGATAGCTTTGTTGTTTCTTTATTGTTTTATATTATGAGAAATAAAAACGCATGGCTTGAAATAGAGATTGTTTTCAGTAAAGTGCATATTATGTTCTGTTCTATCATAGCCAGCGCAGTCGCGCTACCTAAGTAAAGAACGATATTGGCACAATGTATTATAATTTTTTGTTTTCTTTTTCCATACCAGGGCACTTCGTATCAAAGGAGTTGTCGATGAAACTAGGAAAAGGGCTCATTCAATTGGAAATTAGAACGGCTAGTGCTCTTTTTAATAGTGGAAAGTGATTGGAATGCAACTACCACCCCTTCCAAGCCCACCATTTCCCCAAACACATCCAATTCAAATTTTGAGAAAGCCATTTTGTTCAGCGTAGTTGGTTTCCAGATAGAAATTATGTTTTTGAGGAGGATACTCCCCCAAAACCCTCAGGGCAAGGGTTTTAAGTTATGCCCTGGGGGCATGTAAGAACAATGTTGGCACAATGTATTATATTTTCCTTTAGACCAGGGCACTTTGTATCGTAAAAGTTGTCGTAAAAACTTCGAAAAGGGCTCATTCAACTGGAAATTGGAGTGACTTGTGCCCTTTTTAATAGTCGAAAGTGATTGGAAGGCAATTAACACCCCTTCCACGCCCACCATTTCCCGAAACACATCCAATCAAAATTTTGAGATAGCCATTTTGTTCAGCGTAGTTGATTTCCTGACAGAAATTATGGTTTTGAGGAGGACACTCCCCCAAAGCCCTCAGGCCAAGGGTTTTAAGTTATGCCCTGGGGGCATATAAGGTTTTTGTAGAAAGCGTTGTCGTAAAGACTTAAAAAAAGGCTCATTCGATTGGGAATTCAAAGGGCTACTGCCCTTTTTAATAGTCGAAAGTGATTAGAGGGCAACTAACCCCCCTCTCAAGCCCACCTTTTCCCCAAACAAATCCAATCGAAATTTTGAGATAGTCATTTTATTCAACGTAGTTGAAAGTTCTGGAAATTAGGTCTTTGACGATGACAACCCCCCCACAATCCCCAGGGCAAGGATTGTAAGTTATGCCCTGGGGGTATATAAGGTTTTTATAGAAAGCGTTGTCGTAGAAACTTCAAAAAGGGCTCATTCGATTGGAAATTGAAGCGGCTAGTGCCCTTTTTAATAGTCGAAAGTCATTGGAAGGCAACTAATACCCTTTCCACGCCCACCATATCCCCAAACACATCCAATCAAAATTTTGAGATAACCATTTTGTTCAACGTAGTTGAAAGTTCTGGAAATTATACCTTTGAGCAGGCCACTCACCCCACAGCCTTTAGCGCAAGGGTTCTAAGTTATGCCCTGGGGGCATATAAGGTTTTCATTGAAAACTTTGTCATAGAAACTTAAAAAATGGCTCATTCGATTGGAAATTCAAAGGGCTAGTGCGCTTATTAATAGTCGAAAGTGGTCGGAGGACAACTATCCCCCCTCTCACGCCCACCTATTTCCCAAACACATCCACTCAAAATTGTTACATATTCATTTTGTTCAACGACGTTGAAAGTTTTGGAAATTAGGTTTTTAAGGATGACAGCCCCCCACAGCCTCAGGGCAAGGGTTGTAGTTATGCCCTGTGGGCATATAAGTTTTTTTTTATAGAAAGCGTTGTCGTAGAAACTTCAAAAAGTGCTTATTCGATTGGAAATTGAAATGGCTAGCGCCCTTTTTAATAGTCGAAAGTAATTGGAAGGCAACTAATCCCTGTCTCACGCCCACCATTTCCCCAAACACATACAATCAAAATTTTGAGCTAGCCATTTTTTTCTACGTAGTTGAAAGTTTTGAAAATTATGTCTTTTTAGATTACAACCCCCCCCCCCAGAGCCCTCAGACCAAGGGTTGTAAGTTATGCCCTGGGGGCATATGAGGTTTTTATAGAAAGAGTTGTCGTAGAAACTTCAAAAAGGGCTCATTCGATTTGAAATTGAAACGGGTAAAGGCCTTTTTAATAGTCGAAAGTGATCGAAGAGCAACTAACCCCCCTCTCATGCCCACGAATTTCTCAAACACATCCAATCAAAATTTTGAGATATTCATTTTGTTCAACGTAGTTAAAAGTAGATAATTTCGGAGACCACACTGCCTTTCCATGACGATAAAATAAAAGTCCAAAATAGGGATAAAATCCTTTTTAATAGACAGTGTATAGAAAATTCACAAAAAATACCAGATATTTCGGTCACTGTGACCGTATATGTGACCGAAATATCTGGTATTTTTTGTTAATTTTCTATACACTGTCTATTAAAAAGGATTTTATCCCTATTTTGGACTTTTATTTTATCGTAGTTCAAAGTTCTGGAAATTAGGTCTTTGAGGAAGACAGCCCTCCCCCCCAAAAAAAACCCTCAGGGCTAAGACTCTCTTTGCGCTACACTTATGCACCTACCGGAAATTTCACGGGAGCACTACCTAGCAATGCGATCTCATTACACGAAAGTCGATATCATCACTTTGTTGATAATCGAAGATTTTAAAGCCAACAAAGGACTGACTAGCTTTTAAGTGAAATAGCTGATATTTGGTTTTTGCAGCAGGTTCACTACACAGGTAAGGATTCCAGTACTTTGTATGCGTTCATCCTATAGGAGAGTGGTGTGTTAGACTGTTGTTGTGTAAAACATACAGACTTTTTCAACTAGTGAAAACTTAGCAACCAGCTTCCTGAGCTTCCAACTGGGTAAAGGTTCAGATCAGTTGCCGCTGATAAAAACAACTTATTTCTAACTGTATATTATTTAGCCTAGTCAATTGGGCTGTAAACTTGTACAGATAACTTGGTAACTTTTTATATTAGCCTAGGTCATTATTGAAATAGCTAAGAAATAGACTTAGCCTACTTTTCCATTTCGAATTTCATCCTGAATCCAAATATAACATTCATTTCCGTTGCAAATTCTTTTGATCAAGTCACAAAAATTCTTCAGACTTTCTTTGTTTTCTCTTATAGAACGTCATTTTGTGGATGCATGGACATTTCCATTTTGTGGACGCGTGAACATTCCATTAACATCGCTGAGATCTCTTTTGAACGAGCACGATTCTCGTGCAGACTCGCCTTGCTTGCAAGTTTGGCTGGGGGATTTTTCCGATTAGAGAACTCAATAACTTAAGAAAAAAAAATGCAACAGAAATGAATGTAATATCTGGATTCAGGATGAAATTCTGATTCTAAAGATAAGACTAATTTTTAACTATCTCAATAATCCTAAATTCAATCTTAAATCACATTTGCCAGGGACAAGGTGGGGGTGTTCCCTAGAAAAAAAAGGAGAAAAAATTGGAATGATGCAGGATGAAGAGACAGAGATTTGTAAAAAAAACACAACTTTTACTTTCATGGGGGTACTCCTATGCTCAAAATATCAGTATTGCTGAGAATTGATACTACATGCCCTTTTGCAAAGAGATCCTTTTGTAAGATACACTTGTAAGAGGTGAAATATCTACAAATAATTAGTGTGGTAGACAGCTAGCCTCCCCTCTTTCTATCTTTGCTTTTCTCTCATGTGCTATGAAATTTGTTCATAAACCAGTCCACTTTTCTAACTTTTTAGGAGATCAAAAAATTTTATGGCCCTGTTCGGCTGCTCTATTTTCTATCTTGCAGCACCGGAACTGTGCGAGTGTAAGCCTTAAAATTTTTCATGGCAATTCTGCACAGTTGATGTGAACTTATGGTACTGAGCTTACAGAGTTGAAAGGTGTGAGGCAAACAGAGCTAGCTCCCAGTCTCTAAAGAAATCATAAGTTTGTTTACTTGATCTCCAGTTAAGATTTCAAGGTGTAAAGTTTTTCTTTGGGCCTGCTGACTGTCTGAACGACTTGGTTTGCCTAGAGCAAAATGGTACTGCTTTTCATTGCCTGACACATTTCGGTTTACCATTTCTGGAGTTCAGAAACGGCAATCAGTTGTCCGGTTGAAGTGCTACAACAGGCCTTTCGGCATAGTTTAAAACCATTGAATGCCTACAAAATTCAAATTAGAAAGTGAAATATGAATCTGCACTCATTTGCAAGATGTAATGGGGAAAATAGTGAAGTGATACAATGCTAGCTGTGCTTTTTTTGTCACATCTTCTTCTCTCTTTTTTTTGCTTCTCCTTTTCGACATCTTTCTGCTGTCTCTATCCAAGCATTCGCAATTTATTGCTCTAACAGTTCTGTATTTTTTCAGATGGAGGCTATTGTCAGGAGAAGACTGAAATTTGTTTCAAGCACTAAGAGAAGAAAAAGATTTGATTTTGCTTTATGGATTTTGCGCCAGAACAAGACGTCTGAAGCAGTTCATGCTGTTTCAGGGTTAGCTAAGATTCAGACATTGTTAAAGAATACTTCCTTTCATGTCAAATTTAAGCAACTTGCTTCTGAAGGGCACTCCATTGTTTGTTTTGTGAAAAACCTGGCAGCCAGAAGAGGAGAGGTGACAAGTTAAGGTCTTTCTTAATCACAAGTGCCATTAAAAAGATTGTGAACAAAGCAGAGGAGCTTGCTGCCGAAGAGCCAGACGTCTTTTATCGACGCAACGACGTTGATCTTGTTGCCCATCAGTCGAAGCACCACGATAAGTGTTTGAAGCGAGTTTGATTCTCCGCATCCCGAAGATAGCTCGAAATTTAAAGGAAAGCAGATGATGCTTGTAAAAATGCCTGTGTCCGCATTGCACTGTCACACAGACCCCTTTACTACAACTGAAGAAAGACTTATGAATGTGATAACCAATGAGCAGACCAGTCCAGCGGTTGCGAGCTCCTTACTTGTAGCTAAGGAACGAGGACTTGAAGCTGTAGCCAAGTATGTCAAAGGGGATGAAAAAGCCTTTTCAAAAGTTAAAGTAACCCCAATGGATGTTGCTTCAAGAAAATCGGGATCAAAAACGAATGCCGTTGGACAAAGCGCAGTTTTTTCAGAGCTTATGACAGTGAAGAGAGTCCTGTGTGGAATAGATTCCAGCACTAACAGTCGACTGAAACAGCTTAAAAATATTCTGAGCTTTGAACTCGTTTCAGATGCTCCTTCAATTTTTGAGGTCAGGGATTCTACGTTGGCGCATCGAAGTGGTGTTAAGTCTACTGTACAAGACTCTCTGAGAGGCCAGTGGCTTGCGAGAATGGCCTGAAAACCTGAACTTCGAAGAGGAAAGTTACTTGTATGGGCGTGAAGCCTTTGTTACCGACTTCATGCCACTGGTTCGCCAATAGCCACCAGCTGAACATGAAACTGTCGAAACCTATGCCATGCGGTTGCTTAAAGCCGTGTTGAAAGGGATACCTGAAACAGCAAGTGAAATTCATATCGTGGGTGACAGGTATGACGGACTGTTTCGTCACATTGATCCAAATGGTGGCAGTACATCTCTGAAGGACTGCAGTGGATGTCACCAGTTACGTGGCCGCTGATCGACAGTCCTCTTTCTCGACGAGCTCAAAAATTGGAAACTGGACAAAGATTGTTGCAAATACGAAGAACAAAGCAAATTTGATGAAAGCAATTTATGAAACATGGGAAGCAAATGGATTTGACTATATAAGCAGCTTAAGTACTGCCGACACCTTGCGTGTATGGCTGTCTGGAGGATTTGAAGACAGGATGAGAGCTGTATGTCTAAGTCATGATGTTGATTCGCTCAGTTTCGAGGAATTTCTATATAGCACACATGAGGAAGCGGACACCAGAATGGCTCTGCACGTTGCCTTTTGCTTCAGAAACGGCTTTGAAAGGGTGACTGTTTGTGCTAATGATACTGATGTAGTTGTGATACTAGTGGACCAATTCCCTCGTCTCCTTAACATTTTCCCTGGGGAGAATGTTGTGCCTCAATTCCTCGTGAAGTTTCCAAATTTTTATGTCCCCATTGATCTTTTGTTCCAGAGAACGGATAAGCAAATGCTGAACTCCCTGGCGTTCATTCACAGCATTTCGGGGTGTCACACAACGAGTTACTTTTTCTCCAAAGGAAAACGAACATTCTTAGCGTCCGCCAAGAAGAGCGGTCTGTACATGGAGATTCAGTGTGCAATACAGAAGTTGAGGGATGAAATCTTCACGGAAGCCAGTATGCTTTCTTTCCAAGATGTTGCAAGAAAGGTGATAATCAGCGCTTATGGAAAGGGATCCTAATCAGTTTTCTCTCAGTGATTTACGACTACACTTGTACCCTCGTAAGAACGAGCTGAAAGCGTTGCCTCCAACAGAGGGGGCGTTTGTGGAACATTGTAAGCGTTCTTACTATCAGCTTGCAATCTGGAATGCCTCATTGATTGCAGGACCATGTCTGCCAAGCCCTTTGAGTTATGGATGGCAATTTTCTGGACAAGATGTTGTTCCTGTTGTTTCAAGCGCTTCCGTCGGAATATTCACAACTCTTTTGTGAGTGTAGGAAAAAGTGCTCCAAGAACTGTAAATGCCTTCCTAAATTTTGTGATGTTTTGTGTGCTTGTGCCGGAAAGTGAGATAATTCGCCCGAAGATGTATAACACATGCGTAATTTGTGGTCATTTTCTTTAGATTCTTTTTCTTTTTTTCATTAAAAGCTCTATTTCTGCAGCTATTTTTTTTTATTTTAGACGTACTTCTGTTGAGGCTAGGATTCAATATCTGTGAACTTTAATTTATTCCAAGTGGCTTCTGTTTTGACGGCACTAACAGAATGGAGTTGCAAAGGTGTTGTCACCTTCCTGTGCAGCCCCAATTGCTCTGTTCCTCCCTCTTTGAACATAACTCTAATTCAAGTGCAGGAAAGTTGGTTTCTGGTGTTACTACTTTAATAATGTGCAGTTAGAAAGCTAGATCTGATTGTGATCATCATTTTTTCTTTTTTCTCTCGGAACCTTATTTTATTTCACATTCTAAGTTCAAACCTCTCATCTAGGTCGAAAAACAGAAAATATAGCTGACGATGTCATCGATTATGCAAATTAGGTGATATCTCCTTTGGCGCACAAAATTTTCGTTGCGCTGCCTATATTCGTTTTCAGCAACCAATTCTGCCCCTGATAAATTCCTCAAACCTTCTTCAGCTCGTTGAAGCCTGTGATGTTAGAATTTCGTTGGCTGGGTCCCTGACTACTATGTCATATAAAACGAACAGAAATTATTTAAAAAAAACTTTTTCCAAAAAATAAGACATTCAAAGAAAAGTGAAGAACTCCATTAAACCAAAAATAAGCAAAAAATCAAATCAAATAATCTACCAAGCGTTAAATCTACCACAAATCAGCATCGATAAATAAATGAAACCCAAAACGAACAGAAATTAACATGAGTAGGGTTCAAAACCCCTATGTCTTCCCAAGGCCAGAACATAATTTACACTTTACTGAAAAAGATAGAAATGAATGTGAATTGTCAGTTTAATATACATATACTGATATTTAGTAATCAAAATGTTAATATTATTTTATTAATTAAAGTTATGAAAGTAAAAAAATATATTTTTTTTTCAGTAAGCGCAAATTCTGTTCTGCCCTTGGGAAGACATAGGGGTTTTAAGCTCTACTCATGTTAATTTCTGCTCGTTTTGAGTTTGACTCGGTTATTTATTGTAATTTCTGTTCGTTTTGGGTTTCATTTATTTATCGATGCTGATTTGTGGTAGTTTCACGCTTGGTAGATTATTTGATTTTATTTTTTGCTCATTTTTGGTTTAATGGAGTTCTTTACTTTTCTTTGAAAAACTTATTTTGTGGAAAAAGTTTTTTTAATCAATAAAAGATATAAGGGGTGTCAGCTGTACTCCTCTTACTTTCTACACGTTTTGAGTTTGACTCAGTTATGTATAGCTATTTCTGCAATTACTGGGTTTCGTTTATTCATTGATAGTGATTTATGGTAGTCTTACGCTTAAAAAATAATTTGACTTTACACTGATACAATTTTTTATATAAATACACTGATAATGTTCCAGTAATTTGAAATTTTGATTTATCTGCAAGCAAAGTCGTTCAAACGGGGGAAGGAAGCGATCTGGGCATCTGCCCCGAGCACCATAGCTGAAGGGGGGGGGAGGTACCCAGTTTGATCAAAATTTTCACTTCGGTTTTACTTTTTTTGCTTATACTTGAGTCGGGAGGGGAGCACTGTAATTAATTTTCCCTAAGAACAGCCAGCCCTAGGAACAGCTCTGTCTTCAAGGCTGCTACCAAATTGTTTTTCCAGGTTGTAAGAAGTCAGTGTTACGTGTTTTGATATATTTTATTTTCAATCTAAAGCTTCCTACGTAGAAATCCACGAAGATAAAAACAAACCTACAAATCACGTGTGTTTTGAATAAAAAAATGTAAATAGAAGTTTTTTCAACCAAGCTTTTAGCAACATATTTTGGGAGTAATATTTACTTCTGTGGGACACGCTTGTAGGCTTTTCTTGATCACTAGTTTTCCTAGTGTGACTTCCTTCATAAGCCTAACTCAAGTCTATGCAATTTTTCAAGGTGTATAAGCAAGTTTTGATAGTTCCAACAATTTATTCATGTTCAGAACTTCCTTTTTATGATATAAACAAAATAGTACAACATACATGGTTTTAGAAGATTTGTATGTAAAATGATCAACTACAATTGATTGTTAAGTAAAAAACAAATAAAGTAGTCTCAGCTTGAGAGACCAGTAAATTGAGCTAAACAGTCAATAGAATCATCAAATTACTAGTAAATATTTCTAGGATATTTCTAGTAAAGGCAGAGCCTTGATTAAGTTGAGTTTATCAGACTCAACAAGTCGATATTCCGATATTCCCAACAAGACTCAACAAGTCGATATTCGGCCTTCATCAAGTATAGGTACCGAAGCTTTGGACAATATTTCTTTACAGTTTCGATCGTTTCGCAGGTCACTTTAAGACAGCCCTGAAAAGGAAAATATGACTAATGATTTCAGAAAAATAAGACAACAATTCAAGGGCATTTAGAGGAAATCAGTATTACTCCAAACTGCTTCTCCGAACATCAAGGAGGCACACTTGTGCCTCTTTAAAGAGGCGACCCACCACAATGTTAAGCGATTTCCGGTCTTAGCGGTCGCAGAGAGACGGTGGTGATCGCATTTTGTAGCCTAAGCTCAAACTAAGAAACATACAAAATTTCACCCCCCTCCGACTTTATCTTCATGGGGGAAAGTGGGCCGGAAATTTCGACCCTCCCACCACAGCCCCCCTTTAACATTGTCCGATCGGGCTGAAATTTAGAGGATAAGTTTTCCCAGGGCCTTGGAGCTTTTTAAATTTCAGCTCAATTCGATCACTCCTTCCCTGTTTTCCAAAAACCAAATATAGCCACTTAATGTTCATCAAGTTATTTTTTTTTATCAGCCACGCCTATAGGCCACAGTTGGCAACGGATCCGGGTGAATGAGGACTCATTCGAACCGGAATTCGACCTGTTAGGGCCTTTTGATCTTTTCAGACGGAAAAAATTATCCCCCGAAATTACATTTACGAAAAACCTCGTTTTCCTATAAGAGCCCATGTTAATTTTTGAAATTCCTAAAAGCATAGTATTTCATTATTAAATTGGATCAAAATAGTCCTCTTAACCTGACAAGACCGACTGCAAGCTTCCAAAAATTCCAGCTCTTTCCCAGAAGTTTTTTTTGTCGAAAAACGAAAATCTTACTTTGTATTTGCTCGCGTCGAAAATAGATTGCAGAGACTAAAAATAATTTAACAAGAGTCTCTGATAGTACAGTGGTCACTATTCCTGTCTGTCATGCGGAAGACCCGGGTTCGATTTCCCGTCAGAGTAAATTTTTTATATATTGAATTTAAAGTAGTATCTCTTAAATTTAAAGTTTAAAAAACTGAGTTTCTATTTTAAATCCAATCTATTAAATCCTTCGGCTCAACAGGCGTCTCCAGAAGAATATCACAGTCGGCCTTCAGCTTACAGGTAAGTCTCCACTGCTTTGATAACATGCCGTATATCCGCATGCTCGAAGAAAAGTTGAAAAAAGAAAATCTTAGTGTGCATTTAATTTGAGTATTCAGGAATTCAAAGCCTTAACACAAGAATCTTCAAAAGCGGGGGTTTTGGGGGGCGGCAGCCCCCCAACTTTAATTCCTGATACGATCAGCAAACAGTTAGTCAAGCAATAATAAGTAATAAACTGTACAAAAACGTGCAGAAATTATTTGAAAAAACTACGTTTTCTAAAGAGTTAAAGAGGCTGAGTCACAAGTTCGAACCTTAAAACGTACAGGGATTAGGAGGTACAGCTGGGGGGCTGCCGCCCCCCAAACCCCCCGCTTTTGCAGCCTCTTTTGTTAAGATTTTTTAAGTCCTGTAGCCTGCAATCAGTTGGTCGTACCAACACGAATGAAACTGTTTCAATGGCATTTTTTTTAAATCTTCAGAGAATTTGGCAATGACAACTCAGTCTGTTACAGTTATAACTACAAACTTGTCTCTGTGCCAGGTATAGTTATGTATTCAGTGTGATTATGTATGATGGAAAAATAGATGGACCTGAACCTACCTGAACCTAAACTGCTTGTTTGTGCTGAGCCCTTCTTGTGTTCCCTGTTTTTTTCTGTTCAAAATTGCTAAGTTCATCACATTATAGCTTGTTATCAGTTAGGGAAAAATCTCCTGTAAAAAATCCAGAAAACAGGCTCAGTACTGTTTCTAATCAAAGAGATGCAATAGGATGTTCTTACGGTTAAAAATTCAAGCAGACTTTGTTCGTGTTGCAAAGCATTTCTTTACAAGGGAAAAAGCGGGGGTTGAGGGGGGCGGTAGACCCCCAAAATAAAAATCTTAACAAAAGATGCTGCAAAAGCGGGGGGTTTGGGGGGGCGGCAGCCCCTCAACTGTACCTCCTAATCCCTGTACGTTTTAAGGTTCGAACTTGTGACTCAGCCTCTTTAACTCTTTAGAAAACGTAGTTTTTTTCAAATAATTCACCTAAAGAGATTTGATTTTTCAGCCATTCGTGTTCATTTTTCTCCATTTTCAATTCTTCTTTCTTTCGCGAAAAACACGAAAAAAAAAATTAAGGATGGCTAATCTCTTCTTAGATCTAAAATCGGA
>JAQQPU010006756.1:29512-41366 GCA_029168905.1 Artemia sp. Kazakhstan ARC1039
TCAAAATTTTGAGATAGCCATTTTGCTCAGCGTAGTTGATTTCCAGAAAGAAAATATGTTTTGAGGAGGACAATCCCCCACAACCCTCAGGGCAAGGGTTTTAAGTTATGCCCTTGGGGCATATAAGGTTTTTATAGAAGGCGTTGTCGTAAAAACTTCAAAAAAGGCTCATTCGATTAGAAATTCAAAGGGCTAGTGCCCTTTTTAATAGTCGAAAGTGATTGGAGGGCAACTAGCCCCCCCCACGCCCATCATTCCCCCAAACACATCCAATCAAAATTTTGAGATAGCCATTTTGTTCAGCGTAGTTGATTTCCAGAGAGAAAATATGTATTTGAGGAGGACACTCCCCTACAACCCTTAGGGCAAGGGTTTTAAGTTATGCCCTGGAGGCGTATAAGGTTTTTTATAGAAGGCGTTGCCGTAGAAACTTCAAAAAAAGACTCATTCGATTGGAAATTCAAAGGGCTAGTGCCCTTTTTAATAGTCGAAAGTGATTTGAGGGCAACTAACCCCCCTCTCACGCCCACCTTTTCCCCAAACACATCCAATCAGCGTAGTTTTAAGTTCTGGAAATTAGGTCTTTGAGGATGATAACTCCACCCACAGCCCTCAGAGCAAGGGTTGTAAATTAAGGATTCTTCGAATCCTTCATATTATTTTTTATGGAAGGGATGCTCGTATAAACTTTAGCAAGGGCTCATTTGATTGGAAATTGAAAGTTCTTGTTCACTTTTTAAGAGTCAAAAGAGATTGGAGGGCAACTAGCCCCCCCCTCCTCCACGCCCTAAATGCATCAGATAAAAATTTTGAGATAGACATTTTGTTAAAATAGTTCCAAGTTCTGATAACAAAAAACTCCGGTGTCGACACAGCCCACCAGGGCCCGGGGGTAGGCGTTGTAAGTTATCCCCTGGGGGAATATAAACAATCAATCAATCATTAAATAAACAATCAATGCAAACAAACATACAATAGATATTGATGTAAATTAATAAATAAATTTTTGCTGGGTGGAATTTAATGCGGGGGAATTATCAGCAGGAAAAGAAAATGTTCTTTGAGGGGGGGAGGAATTTCCCAGGGGCGGGTTGTCCAAATGTGAATTATTCAGGGAGGGGACGACTAAACCCATTCGATAATATTCTAAATTTTACATCTGAAAGTAACGGGAATAAAGAATCAACGGAAATGTCTGAGATAGCACTTCAGGTTACTTTAGACGATTTTGTTCGTGTCTTTTGAAAAAAAAAAAACATTTTCGAAAGACCGATTATTTTCAGTTGTATTACTTTCTCTGTGGATGCTCAATTATGCATGTGAGGGGGGAGACTTCCCCCCACCACTGTTTACGCAAAGGTATCAGTTTTTATCTCAAGGCTTAAAAATGAACGCAATGCGATAAAAGTGTAACTCAAAATAACATAAATAGAATAATATATGCACATAACACGGAACAATTAATCAAAATTTTATATTATGAGTTGAGGCTCACCCAAATGATGGCCCAGGCTCACCATTCCACAATCTATGAAATCAATCCTTCAATAACTGAAAATATAAAGTATTTTTGAGTATTTTAACGTCTTCCACAACTCAAACGGTCCAACATTCTACAGCCCAATGAGTCTGTCCAGTCTCCTAAATCGGGAACGGAGGAGATAAGTGAAGTTCCGCCCCGCATTGGATGAGTCTCCAGCCTCACCCTCCCCCTCTCCTACTGTCTACGCTAAAGTTTTCTTCTTTATGCCAAGTACGCCGCTCCCACCCCAAAGACTTTAATAAGGTAAAGTTTTGTATGGGACGAACACATAGTTAATCTATTATAATTATCAAATTATAAGGTTAAAATACATACTCTGTGATAGATGCAAAATTTCTTTGGCACACAAATCCTATTAAGATCAATTCCAAACAGTCGTGATCCCTTTGTGTCAGCAAGTGAAATGGTCTAAACCCCCCTATTGGAGCTATTTATCAATCCATTCATTGTTGTAAATCGCTGTCCACAAGTTATGCAAGCTTTCTATTGTTCACATATAAGGTTTTTATCAAAGAGGTAATCGTATAGATTTTGAAAAAGCATCATTCGATTTAAATTAAAAGTTCTAGATCCGGTTTTTAAAGTCAAGAATAATCGGACAGTAAGCAACACCCCCCCCCATGCCATAAAAACTTGAAACTTTTTGCAATCAAAAACGAACAAAATTTAATTAAAAAAAAACTTTCCGAAAGATAAGTTTTTCAAAGAAAAGTAAAGGCCATTTTAAACTTAAGCTCAGGAGATACAAATACCTGTTAAAATTCAAACTCAAAACGACCAGAAATTACTATTAAAGAATAAATGAAACCCAAAACGAACAGAAATTAAATAAACAATCATAGCAAAAAACATACAACAAGTAATAATACAAATGAATAAATATATCTTAAAGCGAGTAATGCTTAGATTGAATATGAAAATCAAGCTTAAAACGAAAAAAATATTTTGCTATTAAAGTATAAATGAAACTTAAAACTAACAGAAATTAAATAAACAATCAATGCGAACATACATATAATATATATTAATGTAAATGAATAAATAAATCTTAAAACGAGTGAAAGTTAAATTGAATATGCAAATCAACTTTGAATCGAATAAAAATAACTACAAACAAGAGTTAGGGTATCGCTTCACTGCAGAAGCCTAAAACCTACTGCGTCATTGGCGCTTTACTGAAAACGAATTATATTACAAATATTTTCTTTTGTACTTAATATTGAAAATAAATATTAAAATTACAGTAAAATTTTGAACTGATGAGCTTTCAGCAATTAATATTATTATACATCAAATATTCAGTTTCATTTATTATTTCTTTCCAAGATTGGTCAAGACAAATATAGTTTCACTACAAACAAAATTTGGATACTGCCCCCTTCTTTAACTGTAAAAACCTAAAGCCTTCTGCGCCATTGGCGCTTCACTGAAAACGAATTACTCGTATATTACAAATTTATTCTTTTCCAGTTCTTACATCATTGAAAATGAAAATAAAAAATTACAGTGAAAAAAAATCTTGAACTGATGGATCTTTCAACAATTAATATCATTATATATATAATATTCAATTTGATTTTGTTTATACTTTCCAAGACTTTTCAAGACTCAAATAGTTTTCAGTAAGGCGCCAATGATGCAGTAGGTTTTAGGCTTCTGCAGTAGGTTTTAGGCTTCTGCAGTGAAGCGATACCCAAACTCTTGTTTGTAGTTATTTTTATTCGATTTAAACTTGATTTGCATATTCAATTTAAGTTTCACACGTTTTAAGATTTATTTATTTATTTACATTAATATATATTGTATGTTTGTTCGCATTGATTGTTTATTTAATTTCTGTTCGTTTTAAGTTTCATTTATACTTTAATAGCAAAATATTTTTTTTCGTTTTAAGCTTGATTTTCATATTCAATCTAAGCATTACTCGCTTTAAGATCTATTTATTCATTTATATTATTACTTGTTGTATGTGTTTTGCTATGATTGTTTATTTAATTTCTGTTCATTTTTGGCTTCATTTATTCTTTAATAGTAATTTCTGGTCGTTTTGAGTTTGAATTTTAACAAGTGTTTGTATCTCCTGAGCTTAAGTTTAAAATGGCCTTTACTTTTCATTTAAAACTTATCTTTCGGAAAGTTTTTTTTAATTAATCAAATAAAATACTGTGATGAGGAAAATTATAAACATGTTCTGCAACAGCTGATTCAAACGTTCGGAGTGTGTTTGTTTAATTAAGTATTTATTCTGTTGATTCATTCACTGCTTTTTCAAAATTAGAACCCGTTTTTCTTGCTTAATTTTTCGTAAATGGAAAAGCAGTGTGGTCTAAGAAATTATTTACGTCTAGCCTACGGGTGGCAAAAGACCAATTCAATTTGAATTTAGCAAAAAAACATGCCAATAGGCTATAATTGCAAAACAAAAGTTTTTAGAAAAGTGCAAAATAAATAAATAATTCCAAAATCGTTCTGTGTTAAGTATCATTTAAATACATATAATGAGGAGAAGCACACGAGAAAGGTAAATTTACTAAACTTAAACCATGTGCTCAAAGATAAACGTTTCCAGAGATCATAAGTTGTAAATGAAATAGATTTTTTAAAACATAGCCTTTGTGATTTTCTTAATACGAATGATTTCCAACAAATTATATCAATCTTCAAAAATTCTTTTGAACATGTTCTAATATTATCTAGGGAAAGATTAAGCCAAAAATTTTTGTACTTGAAAAGGGAACAAGAAAAACAAAAACTATCAATGTACGTATAAGCCAAATCCTTTCGCAGGCCCTGGGGTGATTAATTTAAGCAAAATGGAGTGAAACAAAGAACAAAAGGAAATCCTTGAAATAGGTATAAAATTCGGACTAAATCCTAAAACTGTACCGATAGAGGAAATTATTTCAAAGATTGAGACAGGGATTCATAAGTTTCCAAAAGATATAAATAATATAGACGACTTAATACTAGGATTCGTAAATATTTTAACAAATTTTGGCAGTTGTCAAGAAAACATTATGAACAAAGATATTATAATCCTAGCAAAAGATGATTATGATAGTAAAATAGAAACAATTCTAAAAGATACTTCAACATATAAAAAACTTTACTCAGACCAAACTGAATTACATGTTACAAAATTAAGAAAGGCCTTGGAAGACCTTAAAACAAATGGTATCACACCACAGATATATTACAAGTTCTTTCCGAGGGGATCAGTCAGCCCAAGAATATATGGTTTGCCAAAAATACATAAACTAGGTATCCCTTTTCAACAGCCAATTCACTTTAAGTTTCAACAGCCAATTCACCAACGGTAAAAATCGAGAATTATCTGCGGGAATCAAACTGGAAACTATATTACATTTAGTTAAAATACTACTACTACTACTAACAACTCATCGCAGCACCAAGCCGCCTGAGGCCAACACAGCTACGCACGCTCCTCCTCCACCCCAATCTATTCAAAGCCTCCCTTTTTACACCCGCCCACGAAGTTCCCATTTCCTTTAAATCTTTCTTTATGACGTCCTCCCAACCCAGACGGGGACGACCTGCTTTCCGTTTAGCCCTAGATGGTTGGCCGAAAAGAACAATCTTCGGCAATCTGTCATCCTTCATCCGAACAACATGCCCTAACCACCTCAACCTTTCTTTCATTATAGACCTAGAAAGCAGGTATACTAATTATTTCACGTTTAGAGATAATTTTTACCATCAAATTAGGGGATCAGCATTGGGAGGGCCTTTAAGTCCGTTGTTAGCAAATATTTATGTAGAGTATCTAGAAACTTTAGCTATAGGACCATATTTTTTAAAACCTAAATTTTGGGCAGATATATGGATGACATTTTAGTTATTTGGAATTAAGGGGAATCACAAATTGAAGGTTTTTTGGAACATTTAAATAATTTGGGAGGAGATTTAACTTTTACAATTGAAAAAGAAACAGAGAATAAGTTACCCTTTCTAGATATTTTGATCCATAGAAATGATAACGAACTAGCGTTTTCAACTTACTGTCAACCGACTAATAACAACCGTTACTTGTCTTTCGCATCAAATCATCCGATTCAAGTAAAAAGGGGTGTCGTTATTTCTTTAGTTGATAGGTTATTAAAATTAGCATCACCAGGATATATGAGTAATGAACGAATTTTTATTAAGGATATTCTAGTAGGTAATGGCTATCCATAAAATATGATATCTCAAATAATTGAAAAAAGGAAAAAAACTTAATGGAACCAGAAATATTAGAAGAAGATGGGTCAAATCCATAAACAAATTACATAACTTTGCCTCTTATCCCAATATTGTCACAAAAATTAAGAAGAGAATTAAAAAAAACAATATAAAAGCAGGATTTAAATCAGGACAAACTATAAGCTCTTTGCTAAATAATGGAAAAGACAAGGTAACGAGAAATATGCAAAAGGGAGTACACACAGTTCCATGCTCTTGTGGTAAATTTTATGTGGGATACAGATTTTAGAAAATAGGCTACAGCAACACAAGAATGCCATAGATTGCTATCTAAAACACAATAAAACAACTGAAACGTTTGAGTCAGCTGTTTCAGAACATGTTTATAATTTTCCTCATCACAGTATTTTATTTGATCAAACAAAAATTGTAGCTACGTCTGTAGGACTGTTACAAAGCTTCGGGGAAATTATAGAAATAAAAAAAGATAATCTCTGGGGGTATTAGTATCAATAGAGATGAAGGGGAATTCAGGATCATTTCAATTTATAATAGTTTAATCAAAAAGCAGGTAAAATATTCAACCAGTACTGATTTTAATAATTGTTCTGAAACGAATGATGACCTTGCGAACCAAAGTCAGAATGGGTTAAATGCTGGGAAAAGTAAACAAACTGCAGATAGGCTTGCAACCAAAAGAACCCGTTCAATTTATAATTCATAAATGGGTTGATGAACTTGTGAGATTTAATTACGGTTTATGGGCTGGGGGTTAGCTGGCCTTTATGGTTTTGTTCAAGTATAAATATATTCTTCATTTTTTGATAGAATTCCATTTATACATTGTGAGGAGACGAGTGTATCATTATAGACTTTCGATTTTGTTTATACGCCAGTGCATGGAAGTGTTATTTTATATGTAAGTTTTGATTACTACTTATTTATTTATATTTCTGTTCCTTTGGTTTTTCTTTCTGTTCAGTATTCCACTAGCATTCATTCAGTGAATACCTAGCTTGAAAACGGATTAAAACAAAGGTGAAATTTGTTGCGCAATTGACTTTTCTTGAGTAAACATACTGTGAGCGAATTGATCTGTGTTCACCTTTGGTGCCAAACTAATTGGTATTGAAATAGACTGATATTAATGGATTATATAGAATATTTTGGATATATATTATGGAATCTTTGGAGCATTATTTCAACTAAATTTTTCATTAAGGTGCTTAACTTACATAAAGATAAGTTGCTTTTAATTTTGTCCTCTCCTTAATAGGAAATGCCTGTATTTAAAGAGTTTGATATCGCGTTAGCTAACTTCAAAAATTATCCTCATTGGCCAGTAAAGATACTAAAAGTGTCCAAGGATAGCAAAGGAAAGCCATCATATTTGGTATTTTGCTATGGGACACATGATGAATACAGACTTATTGAAGCCAACTTGTCAGAATATAATCCAAGCGTTAGCCGAACTTCAACAAAACATACTACAGGTGTAAAGGCTGCATTTGAGGAATTGAAAAATTCGCCCGATATTTATAAATCCCTTTCCAAGGCATATAATGCATTAACAATTCAGGAATCTAATACAGGAGAATGTTCTTCGTTGATGGATAAAGTCACTTCTACGGAACTTGACCTGGAAAAAACTAAGCGAGAGTTAATGCAAAATATAACTAAGAAGGTTAATGAAAGGTTTTCGGATGCTGATTCTTTCCGCCAGTCATCCCACGACATTATTTGTCAAATATATGACGCGATTACTCTTGATTATCAACCAAAATTTGAAAAAATTGAACAGTCGCTGAAAACGCTTCGCAACCAAATTATAAATCAAGAAGAGAAAATCATGAAAATTGAGATGAAACTAGATTCATTTGAACAAGAAGTGCTGCTTGATTCGCTAATTTTGCATGGTGTTAAGCAGTAGTCCGAATCTGACCTCCAATCAACAATCCTGCAAGTTTTCGTAACCAAAATAAACCTGACTGAAATTAATGTTGCCCAAATTAGGAATATCTACAGATTCAAAATATCTCCTGCTTTAACCGATGCCTCCCTAAACGACAAAGTCCCTCCTGTTTTAGCTAAATTTGTGAAGAGTGATATAGCGAAGAAAGTCTTCAAAGCAATAGCTAGGTTAGCTTCAAGTGGAATTTTCCTATCGGAAGCATTGACAAAGAGGCGACGTGAGATCCTATATGCCGCTAAGGACAAATTTGGACATAGAAATGTTTGGACTGATCGTGGGCAAATTTTGGCAAGGCCTAACGGTGAAAGTGTCACTAGAAAAATTCATACTCTAGCCGAGTGTGTTTAAAAATAAGTTGTTTTGTGTGTGTGTTTTTTTTTTAGATATGTTTAGTATCTTGCAGTATTGTATGATTGTTGTGATTTCATTTATTTATTTTTATTTTTTGCTTTTATTTATAGCCTCTTGGTTATCTTTTTATTTATTTTATTTTGTGTGTGTTGCGGTGCAGGTTTGATACACAGTCTCCTCAAATTATATGGATTTTTCTAACTCAGACTCTGGGGATTTTTACTCCCTTGATGGGCGTTTACTTCAATTACAAAGAAACCCCTTAGATGTTTTGAGTATTATTAATAATTCTATTGGTCAAATTAAAAGAAGTTCCCTAAATACTTCACAATCAATTAATAGTAAGTATATTTCTGATTTAAAGTGGGCTACTAGACGAGATGATCATTTTTCGGTCCTTCAAGTCAATACTCAGGGTCTATGCTCATCGATTGATCAGTTGAGGCAGATAGTTTTTGATGGGCGACCCGATGTTGTCGGATTAAGTGAGACTTTTCTTAATTCTAGCAATGAAATGCTTTTAGATATACCCGGTTACAAAGTGGAGCGACTAAATCGCAGAAGGATGGCAAAGGGTGAACTAGTAATGTATATTTCTGATATTTTTCCCTATACTGTTCGAAGCGATCTGTCAAGGAATGACGAAGGGGTTTTTGAATTCCAGTTTATTGAAATCAAATTAAAAAATGAGGTTTTGATAATTGGTAATGTTTATAGATCTCACAGTGGATCTGACCCCTTCTTTTCTTCAGGTCCTTGATGAGGTCTTGGATTAAATAGGCAGACGTCTATGTGAACTTGTAATAATGGGAGACTTTAACTTAAATCTAAATGACATGGCTTCCTCTACTAAGATGGATTTTCTCTCAGATATGCTCACTGCTGGGGTTCTACCAACAACCTGTATTCCAACACGTGTAACTGATACGTCAGCGTCTTTAATTAATAACATTTTTTTGTCTCTTAATTTGGTTCGGAAATTCTGTTGTAGTGAGTGATATTTCAGACTATTTTCCTGTATTTTCCAGTTTTATCCTTGAAAAAACATTGAGTAGGGAAACTCCAGCATCTGCTTCAGCTTCTTTTAGGTTTGGTTTGAATGAATTAATCCGCGTTAGATCCCATTTAGCTGAGAAGACATGGAATATTTTCGGTGACGATAATGATTTTTGTTCAAAGTTTGACTACTTTTATGAGTCAGTGAAGGAGTCTATTTTTGACGTATGTGCTCTGTCCTCCTCTACTTCAAGGTTAAAAAGATCTATTCCTCCTAACCCATGGATGACCCCTGGTCTTCTAAAGAGTTGGAGAAGAAAAAATAATCTCTGGAAAGCTTTTAAGTCAGCAAAGCCATATTTGAATGCTGCACGTCTTCAGCAATTCAAACTCTACAGGAATGTTTTCAATTCTTTATGCCGGAAGGATAAATTCCTTTATTATTCCAAAAAATTCTCGGATTGTGGGAAAGATATTCGAAAAACTTGGCAAGTGACCAATTCCGTCCTCAAACGTTCTTCTCCGGCTCCTTCTATCCCTCCAAGTCTTGTAGTTGGTGATGTGGTTGTTGAGGGTATTCCATCTGTTCAAGAAGCATTTACATCATATTTTGCCAATATTGGGAAAACCACTGCTTCTTCAGTCAGGTCTTCACAGTCACAACCAGATTACAAATCTTAGCTTGGTCCGCCTTGTCTCAAATCGATGGTGTTGTATCCGGCTTCTGATGTTGAAGTAGCCAGGATTGTAAATAGCTTGAAGGGTTCTTCGTCGTCTGGCCCTGACTGTATTCCAACTATGGTAGTTAAGTTCATTCTTCCTTCAATTATTTCTCCATTGACAAAGCTTATAAATCTTTCTTTTGAAAATGGGATTTTCCCCAGTTCTCTTAAGCGAGCTAGAGTAATTGTTTTATATAAAGGTGGACCAAGAAGTGACCCAGCCAATTATCGTCCTATATCTTTGCTGTCTGTTTTTAGCAAAATTTTTGAAAAGACCATGCTTTCCCACCTACTTGCTTTTCTAAAGGGTAAAAGATTTTTTCATGATTTTCAGTTTGGCTTCCGAGCTAAACATTCTACGGAGCATGCGTGTGTAACTCTTTTAAATTTTCTCCACACCGCGCTTGACTCTGGTTTGATTCCTGCAGCTATATTCCTAGATGTCTGTAAGGCTTTTGACTCTGTAACTCATGAGATTCTGCTGTATAAGCTATCACACAATGGTGTAAGAGGACAGGGTCATGCTTGGTTTGATTCCTATTTGTCAGGTAGAACTATCTCCGTAGATTCCCTTTCCCACTTTTCGTCTGAAGTTGAGTTTGGCGTTCCTCAAGGTTCTGTTCTTGGACCGTTTCTGTTTTTGATTTATGTTAATGACCTTATAGTTGCGGTTATGAATCAAAAACCTACAGTTTGCTGTCGCCTATGTCATCCTGAATCTTTCAATGCTAAAAAAAATCCATCGTTTTCGCAGGATGTGGACACTCTCGTTTCTTTCGCTGATGACAGTACCATTGGTACTGTAGTAGGAACTGAGTCTGAGATGCTTCCCAAGTTAGTTGACCTTTTTGAGAGAGTCATTCTTTGGTTTGATGCAAATTGCCTTGCCCTAAATGTTGCTAAGTCGTTTTTAATTTTTTTCCCGTATTTCTCTGGCGTGCCCTGAGTTATCTAATATCCAGCTTTCAAGGGGCTCTCTCAGTAGACCTTCTTCTTCCTTCTTCTAATTCACAGCAGGCGGGATATTCAGTTGGTACTATTTAGCCCTCTTCTTTTTGCTTCACTCTGTGGGCTACAGAGCTACAGTCTTGGTTGTCTCTTATTTATTAGATATTCTCAGATATCTTTCAGTAGATCTTTTGACTCAAGGAGTTCAAATATAAGATGATAGATATCGATTTCTGTGCTCTGTGTGCAGGTATAGTTGGCTAAACTCTTTGCTGATAGTGAGATTTTGTGGTGTTTGAAGTGTTTTAACAGTTTACAAAGCAAGGTATGTTGTGCAAACGTCAGCATATTACATTCAAATAGGCAATGGTCAATTGTTTCATTATCCATATTACAATGCCTGCAAAGAGGGGACAGGGGAATTGAACCACTTGAATTAGAAAGCTTATATGAGAATGCAAGGAAATTTAGTCCATTTGTTCCAGAACGAATTCTATGATAGATTTTAGAAAGATACTTATTGGGAAAGGGGGAAAGGATAGGATTAATCTTATTAAAATTAATATCTGATAGCCTCCATCGGAAATTATCTCTAATTGGGATTGGTCTCCCACTTGGCTGGTCAATATTTATAGCATTTTTAGCTATTTCATCAACCTGATGTTTACCACTTATGCCAGAGTGGCTAGGAATATACTGAAAATAAGTTTTTATGCCACTTGAAGCAAGATTATCAATAATACTGAGACAATGATAAGTGTCAATGTCCAACTTATATTGGGGAGCTGAGGCCAGCAACTCAAGGCTTGATAGAGAGTCGGAATAGATGATAATATTATTCGAATTTGCAATCAAAGGTTGGTTTTGCTTAAGGTGTTCTATTGCCATGATTATGGCATTTAACTCAGCAGACATTATAGATAAATTATTAAATAATCTCTCACCCATTGCAATTTTCAGGTGAGGAAGGAAAACACCACTTGCAACCTTCTCATTCATTTTTGACCCATCAACAAATATTTGGAAGTGATTTTTATAGGTAATTGTATTAAGTTCTGCAAATTTTTTCTGGACAAAAGCAATGGGGGTTAAATCTTTATTCCATTTTGAAAATTCAGT
>JAQQPU010006757.1:0-14217 GCA_029168905.1 Artemia sp. Kazakhstan ARC1039
TAATGAACGCAGCCTATTTTTTATATCGCTACAGGCTGGATCATTTCGTGTCCCCCCCCTTATATAATATGATGACTCGAGCACGCTTGAGACTACTCGGGAAAATACCATGCTGAAAGGAGAGGTTAATAAGTTTTGTTAAGGGATAAATAATGGAAGGAAGCATTAACTTAATTGCTTTAGTAGGAACATTATCAGGGCCAGACGACGAACAATTTTTCAATCCCATAGCAATTTTAGCAATTTTTGTCTCCGTCAGTAGTTCCAAAAACATTGACTTCATAGAAGGTGGTCCAAGATAAGATTTGAAGTTGAAAAGACCCAAATTTAAGACAAAGTCTTAATTACTGTTGCCCAGTTTCAGACAGCAAAAGAAAAGGGCTGATATGATTAATAAGATTGATGCTGTTGCCAAGTTCTAGGTATAAGAAGGGAAGATTTTTGTTATATTAAAAAAAATGCGGAACTGTCATGAAAACAAAAAACATTTTTCCTGCGTTTACCCTTGCAAGCATGTCATTCCTTGAAGAATTAAATAAAAAAACAAGTTTTTTAACTGAAAGTAAAGAACGACGTTAAAACTTAAAACGAACAGAAATTATTCCATATATGAAAGGGGCTGTCCCCTCCTCAACGCCTCGCTCTTTACGCTAAAGTTTTTTATTGTTTAAAAAAATAGAGTTTTGAGAAAGTCAAACTTTAGCTTAAAGAGCGCGGCGTTGAGCAGGGGACAGCCCCTTTCATATACGGAATATTTCTGTTCGTTTTAAGTTTTGTCGTCGTTCCTTACTTTCGGTTGAAAAAACTTGTTTTTTTATTCAATTTTTGAACGTTTTGGAATTAATGCAGGTTTTGATTTTGGCTCACCGTACATGAATAATTAAACGAAAATCTGCATATTAATTTTACTTTTGTTTGGTTAAATGGCTTTCTCGCAACTTGTTTAGTTTTATTTACGAACATTTTTATTAGTAATAAATATACGTAACTTACGAATTAACTTACGTAACGAACTCCTATATTCATAGATTTTTAATACGTATATTAGGGGGTTCGCCCCCTAGTCAATACCTTGCTGTTTAAGCTAAAGTTCGAGTTTTGTTCCAATTCTTTAAAAATAACCCCTTAATCACAAAGGCCGTTAATCAGAGGCAACGCTGTAGCGTTGCCTATAGTAAAGGCCATACGGCTCCAATGTTTTATTATTATTTATTTTTTTTCCCAGAGGCACTTCCTACGGAAAGGGTCATCGTAGAAACTTCAAAGGGGGCTCATTAAATTGGAAATCAAGATTTCTAGTGCCCTTTTTAATAGTCGAAGATGATTGGAGGGTGACTAGCCCCCCCCCCCACGCCCATCATTCCCCCTAACACATCTAATCAAAATTTTGAGATAGCCATTTTGTTCAGCATAATTGATTTCCAGATAGAAAATATATTTTTGAGGAGGACACTAACCCAAAACCCTCAGGGCAAGGGTTTTAAGTTATGCCCTGGGGGCCTATAAGGTTTTTATAGAAGGCGTTGTCTTAGAAACTTCCAAACAGGCTAAATCGATTGGAAATTAAAGGGCTAGTGCCCTTTTTGATTGTCGAAAGTGATTGGAGTGTAACTAGTCCCATCCCCCCCCCCCAACGCCCATCATTTCCACAAACACATCGAGTCAAAATTTTGAGATAGCCATTTTTTTCAGCGTAGCTGATTTCTAGATAGAAAATATATTTTTGATGGGGACACTCCCGCACAACCCTCAGGGCAAGGGTTTTAAGTTATAACCTGGGGGCATATAAGGTTTTTAAAGAAGGCGTTGTCGTAGAAACTTTAAAAAAGTCTCATTTGATTGGAAATTCAAAAAGCTAGTGCCCTTTTTAATAGTCGAAAGTGAATGGAGGGCAAATAGCCCCCCCCCCACGCCAATTATTCCCCCAAATACATCCAATCAAAATTTTTAGATAGCCATTTTGTTCAGCGTTGTTGATTTCCAGATAGAATATATATTTTTGAGGAGGACATTCCCCAACAATCCTCAGGGCAAGGGTTTTAAGTTATGCCCTGGGGGCATATAAGGTTTTTAGAGAAGGCGTTGTCGTAGAAACTTCAAAACAGGCTCATTCGAATGGAAATTAAAGGGCTATATTTCTGTTCGTTTTAAGTTTTAACGTCGTTCCTTACTTTTGGTTGAAAAAACTTGTTTTTTTATTTAATTTTTGAACGTTTTTGAATTAATGCAGGTTTTGATTTTGGCTCACCATACATGAATAATTAAAAGAAAATCTTCATATTAATTTTACTTTTATTTGGTTAAATGGCTTTCTTGCAACTTGTTTAGTTTTATTTACGAATGTTTATATTAGTAATAAATATACGTAACTTACGAATTAACTTACATAACGAACTTCTATATTCATAGATTTTTTAATACGTATATTAGGGGGTTCGTCCCCTAGTCAATACCTTGCTCTTTAAGCTAAAGTTCGAGTTTTGTTCCAATTCTTTAAAATAACTGCTTAATCACAAAGGCCGTTAATCAGACGCAACGCTGTAGCGTTGCCTATAGTAAAGGCCATACGGCTCCAATGTTTTATTATTATTTATTTTTTTTCCCAGAGGCACTTCCTACGGAAAGGGTCATCGCAGAAACTTCAAAGGGGGCTCAATAAATTGGAAATCGAGATTTCTAGTACCCTTTTCAATATTCGAAAATGATTGGAGGGTGACTAGCCACCCCCCACCCCCCTACGCCCATCATTCTCCCAAACACATCCAATCAAAATTTTGAGATAGCCATTTTGTTCAGCATAATTGATTTCCAGATAGAAAATATATTTTAGAGGAGGACACTCCCCCACAACCCTCAGGGCAAGGGTTTTAAGCTATGCCCTGGGGGCATATAAGGTTTTTATAGAAGGCGTTGTCGTAGAAACTTCAAAACAGGCTAAATCGATTGGAAATTAAAGGGCTAGTGCCCTTTTTGATAGTCGAAAGTGATTGGAGTGTAACTAGCCCCCCCCCCTAATGCCCATCATTTCCACAAACACATCGAATCAAAATTTTGAGATAGCCATTTTGTTCAGCGTAGTTGATTTCCAGATAGAAAATATATTTTTGAGGAGGACACTCCCCCACAACCCTCAGGGCAAGAGTTTTAAGTTATACCATGGGAGCATATAAGGTTTTTATAGAAGGCGTTGTCTTAGAAACTTCAAAAAAGTCTCATTCAAAGGCGTTGACATAGAAACTTCAAAAAGGCTCAACTGGGGGCATATAAGGTTTTTATTGAAGGCTATGTTCTAGAGACTTCAAAACAGGCTCTTTCGATTGGAAATTAAAGAACTAATGCCCTTTTTAATAGTCGAAAGTGATTGGAGTGTAACTAACCCCCCTCCCCCCACGCCCATCATTTCCCCAAACACATCAAATCAAAATTTTCAGATAGCCATTTTGTTCAGCGTAGTTGATTTCCGGATAGAAAATATAATTTTGAGGAAGACACTCCCCCACAACCTTCAGTGCAAGGGTTTTAAGTTATGCCCTGGGGGCATATAAGGTTTTCATAGAAGGCGTTGTCGTAGAAACTTTAAAACAGGCTCATTTGATTGGAAATAAAAGGGCTAGTGCTCTTTTAATAGTCAAAAATGATTGAAGGGCAACTAGCCCTCCCACGCTCATCATTTCCCAAAACACATACAATCAAAACTTCGAGATAGCCATTTTGTTCAGCGTAGTTGATTTCCTGATAGAAAATATATTTTTGAGGAGGATACTCCCCCACATCCCTCAGGGCAAGGGTTTTAAGTTATGCCCTGGGGGCATATAAGGTTTTTATAGAAGGTGTTGTCGTAAAAACTTCAAAAAAGGCTCATTCGATTTGAAATTAAAGAGCTAGTGCCCTTTTTAATAGTCGAAACTGATTGGAGTGTAACTAGCCCCCCTCCCCTCCACGCCCATCATTTCCCCAAACACATCCAATCAAAATTTTCAGATAGCCATTTTGTACAGCGTAGTTGATTTCCAGATAGAAAATATATTTTTGAGGAGGACACTCCCCCACAACCCTCAGGGAAAGGGTTTTGAGTTATGCCCTGGGGGCATATAATTTTTTATAGAAGGCGATGTCATAGAAACTTCAAAACAGGCTCAGTCTATTGGAAATTAAAGGGCTAGTGCCCTTTTTAATAGTCGAAAGTGATTTGAGGGCATGTAGCGATAAAAAATAGACTGACTGTGTTGTCTTAATAAAGATTGACCGCGTCAAATATAACATTATGATTTCAAGCTGTGAACTTATACCTTATGAGTTCTCCGATAGCGCCACTTACAGCGCTAAAGACTGCGCCATATGTAATATTATTCTTTAAAGCTGTGGCGATGTTAAGATGCGCGAAATGTGGCAATGAAGTCTGGGGCCACAAATGTAATACTATGATTTAAAAGCGGTATACCGATCACGCCACTCGCTGAAAGCGAGAAAACAAAATGCGTAGCTATTGTAGCTTAGAAATTCTCCAACTATCATTTCGGGAGCGTAACCTCGCTTCCTTGGGTTATCGCCGTGTCGATTACCTCTAATGTTATGTAGAAAATAGATTCCTGGGAGTGCTACCGATGGAGACCTACGAACTAATTACCTGCCGTGCCACTAGATACAGACATATAAAATAAAACAAACAAAATTAGAAAAGCAATAGTTTTATTGAGACTTACGTTTAGGTGTACAACAGTGCTTCCCTTCAACTGACAACGACAAAGGCAAGGATAAAATTGGCTCTCAAAAATAATGATGATGGCAATATAGTACAGTCAATATAAGGTTTGACCGCAAACAAATTGCAACAGAAATGATTTTTACACCATCTTGTAGAGAAAGAAAACTGTACAACATATCAAAAGTTGAGAAACCTAGTGGGGTGCAAAATTAGTGTTTTTTAGCGTTTTGTGTTTTATTTTTCGTTTTTAAGCCTAAATTTTCGATTTTCTCAAGGCTTAGAGTTTACTTCATGGGAAACACATTTCTGATGTAGTTTTATGCGCTGAACTTGAATATTACACCAGATTTAAGATACGATGAACCAAAAGTGCTTCACATTCATCACCATTCACGAAGTTCGCGATTCTATTATAACATAGTCGTTTGACCACATTTCTTGAGTAGTTTTATGTGATGAACTCGAATATCATATCAGATCAAGGATATGTTCAACCGAAAGTGTTTCACATTCATCACCGAAAGGTTTATTGAAAATAATCAATCATCTCTTAATGTATTAACTGACTAAAATCACAGGTAACAAAAATCACATTGGTAAAAGGCAGGCAAGTTTTCAAATGACTTGCGACATTAATCACTGGCAGTGTAGTTTGAAACTTCGTCGTCGAGATTGTCGATGAGATCATCTGATTTGGGAGAATTATCACATTCTGCTCTTTGACAAGTTTTGCACACGAGAGTGCAAGACATGCCGCTTCTGACACAAGTGCACCGAGCAGAGGTGCTGTTTGAACGGCTGGAACACTTAACGATCCTTATAAGTTGGGGAGGTGCTGGGGGTAGGTCCGTCATCACAGGGTATAATGTTGCATTTCGGTCCTTCCAGCCCCACTCTTGAGGGTCCAATTCTAGATTACGGTCGTCATTTCAGGCGTGTACCTGAAAGGAAACTCTATAGCTGTGAAATGCTGCAGAGTTGGATGTCGGAGGTAGCTGCTCTGGGTGAACAAAAGCCGTTGCTGTGACGAGCTTTCTTTCGAAGGGCTGCTTTCAAAGCTCGTTCAGATTTCCCCCCTTCTTTCCACCATATATTATAAGAAGTGCGTCTTCTCCGGCTTCCTTGACTTCGATTTTTGTTGCTGCCTTCTTCATAAAGACCTTGGCAGATGCTCGAAAACTTTCGTCTTCTGTCATTTTTTTTTTCAGGGTAAGACCTTTTCCGATGTTGTGAACACGTGATGTAGAATCACACCCAAGAAATGCATGGGCAAAGAGGATCAGACCACATACTTCTTGGCCTAATCTTTTTTTCATTTCATGAACATCCCAGCACCTTCGCTCTTATTTTTTTTTGGCTCTGGGGCGAAGTACACCTTGTTAGTGGAGACATCACAGTGGTAGCAGAGAAGGACCAGAAGATCCGTTTCTTCTCCAGTAACGGCAGTTACCTTCTGTTTAGCTGATTCGATAGCAGCTTTTACAATAGGCACGTCTGCATCACTGGGGGCTTGGACTACAAAATAGCCTATTTGCCGGAGATGAACTGCAAGCGCACTCATGAATCTTGACTTGTTTTTCTTGTTCCCGAGAAATTCTTCTTTCTTAACTTTCAGAAACATGTCATTCGTGAAGAAAACCTCGCGACCAATCGTTTGATTACGATACGAATGGGCCATATCTTTGATGGAAGGTCCACTATCATACCCATAAAAAAAACAGTTGCGCCAGGGTACTTCCGTGAAGTATACAGAGAGTAGCTCTGTATGATACTCGCATACGTGTCATTTTTTATCCATGGGACTCAGTGCAATAGAGATCCGCTGTCAAGTACGTAGTGTGTCCCGTCGTTCAGCACACATGGAATTTCTTGGAGTTTGCATGCAAGTGCAATGGCCTTGGCGAATTCGGCCTTGTTCGGCATTCTCGGCATAAATGAGCTGTCAAACAGAGCAGCGGGATACGAACAAAGTTCATACCGGAAGCACTCTGATTCAGGAAGTCTTGTCCTTTTGGCTAACGCAATAAAGCTTTGGAATAGCAAAGCTGGATCCAGTCACTTGCAATCTCCTCCAGCTGTTTGCTTTGTTGTTATCTGGACTGCCTGTTCCTTTCTTCGGAAGACAAAATCCTTCGCCACATTTCCAGACATAGCATCAAGGATTATTAGCCCAACAACCTTCACACAGTCAACGTTTGCAGATTCATATGCAGTCAAACCAGTAGCATTGCTTCTAAGCTGGGTATCCCCTCCGAATGGTGAGCCTTTTTCAAAGTAAGTGACCATCGCCTGCGTATCCTTGAAGTCTCGTTCTTGTCTGGAGCCAGCGTTCTCCTTGTGCTTCTCGCTTGTCCCATAGAGAATTTGCGTCAGATCTTCCATTAGGAGGTTAACAGCAGAGCAGGTTGGGCGTGCTAAAACCCACAGCGACCTCTGGGTTTCGGTCATGCCCGTACCCCTAGTCAGTCCGCCTGCTGTTTTCAACGAGCGCATAAGCTCTTGTTCAATAACTAGATCCGTCGACAAGCCAGCCCAATAGCAATCAGATCGTCTGACGACGTGCATTCCTTGTTGGAATGAACTATGAACAGTAGGATGGGTTTCTTCAAGCTTCGCCATCTATGAAGGTATATTCGGCACGATTTGGCATAGTTGTTGTGACCAAAGACCGCAAAAAAAGGTAGCATTTCAGACACAGACTTTAGGTGTAAGTCCCAAGGGCCCATCCGCTCAGCTTTGATGAAAGAACGAAGTATCTCAACCATATTCATAAGCTGAAACCACAGCTTTGAAGTTCTGTGCTGAGACAGATCAAGTATTTTCTGGTACATGAAACCTTTGATCCGCTTGAGTGCAGGATTTTCTTCAACCTCCGTCATTGTTGCCTCTCAATTCATTAGCTTGCTGTATAGTGTTTTAAGGTCTGCAACTTCTTTGGTGCCTAACTTTGTTTCAGGTTCTGAACAAGGATCATCGTCAAATAACTCGGAGAGCAGCACGGCATGTAGAGCACTATCAACTAGCAAGAGACCTCGAACAGCTCTTGAAATAGCCTTTCCACTTAGGAGATGGGGAACGGTGTTTGGGGCATATGCAAGTTCCAGGACTTCACGGAGACCGGATTCTTCCATTGTGTATCCTATGCATCCAATAAAGCTCATGGTTGTGTGAAACCCACCGAGTTTCAGAACTACTGCTGAGAGTTCACTTCCTGGTTCAGAACCCTTAACCATTTTCATAGCTTTCCACCACAATGGCTGATCGAAGGTCACGACTGGGGCGAATCCATGGTGTTTAGCTTGGTCTGCGATGAACATCAAGGTAGAGTACACACAGGTGTCATCACTGGCAGACAGATCAATCATCGGGAGAAATATTACAGACGCTTTCCTCGGATGGTTTCCAACCATGACAGTCTGATGTGTCCCATTCCATCCCGGCCTTGGAGCCAATCTCCCTAATTGCGCACTTTTTCCCTTGTGGTGAATTAAACACGTACGCAGTTAAGAGGACCCAAAATGGCGTAAAAAAATAATAGGAAAATTAACATTTATAACTTAAAGAAGGAAAATAATGAAGGGGCCCAAAGAAATGAATCTGGGAGGGACATTTATCTGACAAAACTGGGACCTAGGGTTCCAACACCGACCTTAGCGAAATACACTACAAACTTTTCCGCTAGATGGCCGTATATGCTGTAAAACCTTAATGACAACAATCTTAGAATGTATGGAACTTTCCAAAACTATAGTATTCAGTCGATAGGGTGACGTTATTCCTGACTTCATTCGCCCCAAAGGACGAAAAAAGGGAAACATGGCCACGAAATACGAATTTCTTGTTTGGTGATGAATGTGAAACACTAACGGTGGGACATAACTTGAATCTGATGTGATATTCGAATTCAGCACATAAAACTGGTTCAGAAACATGTCTCCCATGAAGTAAATGCTAAGCTCTAGGATAACGGAGAATTTCCGCTAAAAACAACAAAAAACAAACGGAAAACGCTAAAAAACACTTATTTTGCACCCCGCAGGGTTTCTCAACTTTGGATATGTTGTACAGTATTTTTTTCTCTACAAGATGGTGTAAAAATCATTTCTGTTGCAAATTGTTTGCGGTCGAGTCCTATTTGACGCTAGATTGACTGTACTAATAGAGACAATCCATAATAATTGAAACCAAAAACAGTTTTTTTCACTATATCACACAAATACAGCTTCTGCGCTCTACTAGCTTTTTCACGATTGGCCCAAGTCTTGTGGAGGGGGCCTCTACGTAGTAATTATGTTCGCAAACTCACTTCATTATGCTAACTCTCTATCCAATAGTTTGTTTTAAATATTTCGATGATTTAAACATTGGCACTGCTCTTTATAACTTAAACTTCTTGAGAAACTTTGTTTCTCGCATTTTTTTTATTACCAATTATCTTAGCGAAATTCAAAACCGAATAGTTGCGTTGTTTGGCTGAGACCAAAACGCAATTTCTCTTTTTGCTGATTAAGAATTTAGAATCTTGGAAACGGGATTTGAACTTAATTAAGGGAAGTTTAATTTATGTCGGAATTATCTTTAGAAGGAAAGAATCTTTGTATTTTAAGTATGTCATATGTTACTCACGGTAATTATTACCCTTCCCATTATTTAATGACGTCCCGTCATTAGGACTTGCTTGCCCTTGGGTTTTTGAAATATTTGCAATTTATTAACTATTGGTCCTACGTAATTTTAATTTACATTGTATTATTTAATACTTTTATATAAGCTTAATCAGGAGTGCTAAAAATTTTCTCTATTACTTTTCTTATTTTATTGTACACCCCTATCTAAAGTTCATCTACCGATTATCTATGGTTCTAGACTAGCTACTATACTAAAGATTTTGTTTCTACATCTAAAACTGATGACTTTCACATTTCCAACAAGGTTGAGGCTGTTCTACTTTTACTATGAGTTTTTTTTTTGAAAATTCACTTTTTACAAGATTTTATCCTTTGCTAATTATAGAATAATTGTGCTTCCTATCTAAACTAAATTAAATGAATAGTACGACAACGCTACACATAACTCTATCTGAACATCTAACACTACATATAAGAAGGATTTAAAACACACAATATTATGTTTACCACGTTCACTGGTAAACATTAGAACACATTCACTGGGAATGTTTGCTATGTAATATGAATGATATGAAATTGGAATTTTTAAGTTATCGAAGTTATTAAAATGTAACATATGCAAATTCACACCTATTTCATCACCTTCATGTCTCTTAGCGTACTCAATCCTTCTTTTGTAAATTATGGTCCTTCACTCCTTTCGTCTTGGCAAAATTTTTTAAAACACTTACAATATAGTTTCTTCACAGAGCAGTTCGAGCATGATTATGTTCATCTTGCACGAAAAGTTTCTCTAATTGTCAAATGGGAAATGATACTCCCAGGTACAGGCGTGTAGAATTTTATATCAGAGTTCATTCTCATCTGCTGTTTTTTGATAGTTCATAGGGTGCCTTATCGTTAAGGGGTTGAACACTGGGACTGCGTTTATTTTCTTCTCAGCATATCATTTTTGGCATATTTTAAAGCATATAGAGAATGTACTTCTCGTATAAAATTTTTCGTTTGTGCACTTAGAGATTACAGTTCTTTTATAAAATTATTCGTGCCTGGCTTGTGTCTATTAATTTTTGCGGTGATTCCTTGGTTAATCACAGGGAAATTGATGTTTGTTTTTGGAATGGGTCGACATCAAACTTTAGTGACTCCTTCAACATATTGTCTTTAACTTGTGGGAGGGGTATATTGTCACTGAGGTTTTAGTCACTGGGGTTAGTTTTGGTTTCTGTAATTCAATGGTTGGTTTCCAGGTCCATTTTTCAGAAACTATCTCGTAACGTTTATGGGATAACAGAGATATTAACTTTTCGCATTTGATAGAGGTGATAGGATGGATTCCTAGAAATGGTCAAAAGGGATTCGATGCGTGAATCTGCGACACATAAATAATTTTTGGGGTCATCAAATATCATAACTATACAGTCGTATGGTACATGGGTCCATAATGATTATCAAGGGTGATATTTATGTACTGATATCTTGTACTGGTCGATGGGGCTCTCAGGATTTATGTGATTATATAGTTTGATAATGCACTGGATACTGAGATTCAAATATAGTGTTACCTGATACGAAATATGGTTCGTGGTTGAGGAAACAACGATCATAGGTAACTATAATTTTCGTAAATAATGTGGGATAAAAATTGCCTGGAGTCTGCGGTGAGTGCTCTTCGTTGGTTGAGGTATGATGAAAATAGATGCCACTAGGTTGTATCTGCACTGGACAACTCATTGTAATGATCTATTTCCAATATGTCAATCCCCTTCCTGTAATAAAAATAACGAGGCAAAATCACACTTTCTTTAAAATCAAGTAGTTTTAATACATAATAATCAATACGATTAGGTGCATTTTGGGGTGAATGTTACCCGACAAGACAACCTTAAATAGGTACAATAATATTACTACATGAATATTGATTTTAATAAAACGACATTATTATCATGTTGGTTTCAGATACATAGACTTCCCATTGGGAAATCTAAAACAGAGATTTCTTCTCACTTGTTTTGAGAAAGGAAACGACGATACAAGGCTTATTTAATTCTTCGACACTTATTTAATTCTCCCTTAGATTTAAAACAATCCTTTAAACATAATTTACTCTACATTGTTAAATTTGAGGTCTCAGTTTACAACATATTTCATGCCTTCATTGTTCAAGCACGTCTGTGCTGTTTAAGAAACGCATTTTGTATCGTCATAGCCGCACGGTTTTACGTAAACAACACTTACAATGAGGGAACAAGACATAGCAAGGACGAGTGGAGACCTCTATACCCACTCGTTTTCTAATGTCTTCCCTATTTCTTGGCTTAGACGTCCTCATGGGGTTCCGGGTTTAACTTCTGCATTTCCTTCGTTTCCCCGTGTTCTTCCTTTGGGTTTTGCTTTCTTAGTCTCAGGATTTTTCCATAATTAAAAGTCAGTAAGATTCTCATGGTCAGGGAAGTCGCGAATACGAAACATACGGTCAGTAGTATGTTCCACCAAAAATTGGTTGAGAATAATCCGTATCTATCATCCATGTACGTTAATCTTTGGTCTTCATTTGTAAATAGGGGAATCTGGGAGTCTAGTGCTTCTCTTATTTTTGTAAGCCTTAATGTCCCTTTAATCTTTTCTATTTTGGACCATATCGAGGTTTTCATTTCCTCACTTTCTATATTCGGAATAGTGTAGAACAGGTTAATTGCCTTAAAATTGATTATTTTGGGACATTATATTTGTGGGCGGGGTAATTAACAGCGTTCGAACAGTTGACTCTTTAGTTACAAGTCGACATCCTTGTTTTATGGTTATCGTACCCACATCTTGTAACAGTAATTCTGTCCTGTGACTTGGATTTATTCTTTCTGTATTATTATAACAAGACAAAGTTCCAACACTTTCTCTTGGAACAGAAAATAACCAAATGTCATTTCTAAGGTGTATGAATATTTCTCATTTACTACTCCCTATCACGGCTTCTTTCAGTTGGACTGGATACGTCGTACTTAAATGGTACAATTACACTTTTTATAATAAAGGAAATTATTCGAATTAATTATATGCAAAGTGACTTTTTAATTAGAATTTGTTTTCGGGAATTGATATATGTTGAACAGACGGTATCAGACGGTTTTGATTCATGCGAAGCCTTGATATATGTTGAACAAGATTTTTCTACAGCATTTTTATAGTTGTTTGATTTTTACTTGTGAGCTAAAAGTTTTTAAATTATTATTCCTTTATGATGCCTACGCTTAAAAATCTTTTAATTCTATACTGATTAAGCCTAATTCCATCTATCGGGTTTTTAACCGTTCTACTCGATTGTGTCGTTATTTTCTCCTCGACTTTTAATTTTGTTTCTTTCGCGTGCGTGGCTGCTGAAGTCAGTTTTGATTTCCCTATTTCTTTAACTACCATATGGTCTGATTCTTCGTCAGACTCTTCGGAACTGGTTTCAGATGATTCCGCATTAGAACTTTTAGAAATTGTACCTCGCATTTTTGAGGTATCACATGCCCTCCCTTCGTAAATTTCTACTCCTCTGGAAGTAAAAAGTTTATTCTCTAAGTAATCGCTCTGAGTTTTCAACTCGGGAGATTTGAAAGATTCTTGAGAGCTTTGAAAGGAATCAAAAGTTTTTGCGGGGCTCCTCCACAGTTTAAATGCCATGTCTTCAGGGAGATGGGGCATTCTTTGCACTTGTGTTTCCCTACATGAAGTCCACTGTTTAGGCTTGACCTTGGACACAGTTATATCATGATATTGTCCTTGCTGGTCATTTTTGGGAGTTTGATTTTTAGGCAATGTACTTTGACTCTTTTTTATTGTGAAATTTATTAAATTCATAGCTTCTCGCAGATTTGTTTTAATTGAATCTTCGGGAGGAGCTTTCTCTACAATAATACCCGGAGTTTCTACAGATCTGCTCAATTCCTCCTGTAATGACAAAGGCCTCTCTATTGGTGTTGCAGGGGAAACCATATCGTCTGGAAATCTTTTGGGGGGACAAGGGGTCGAAATTCTATCAGGAAAAAATTGGGTTTTCGGAGATATCGTATAATCTAATTAACCTGCGCTCTCCGATGATGAACTTTTTAGATCTTTTGGCTTTTTATTCTCTCTGGTATTAGGGATTTTCCTTTGGGAATACCTAGATTTTTCATAGACAAAAATTCTTCAAAGTTTTCCTCGTCACCATCCTTCTCAAAATAGTCTTGCTGGAAATTAAAGGGTTTTAGCTCTGCCAATCTTGATTTAGGGGGCTCATATATGAAAGAGAAATTATCTCATTTTTTTATTATTTTTTTTATGGTGATGTGACGTTTCTTTTACTGTTTAATACTCTAAAACTGTAGAAGGAGTATCCCTTTTATTACTTGAATGCAATCTTTTTTAGATGATTTTTTAATTCCTTCTTTATTTATAGTTTTTATTTGATAGTGCTTGGTCCTAGTCAGAACTAAAGTTTTAATTTCCAGCAAAATAGAAAAAACGTTGCACCGTTCTTTGATACCATTCCTTTTGTTGCTTAAGAAAAACACAACTTTGAATTTTCTTTCATAAAATGACTGTTTTATAACCAAATTTTCAAAAATCTCAAAAAAGCTTCTTGAAATCAGCCTTGGTGGTAGGCTCAGTTTTAATGTCTCTTCATTCAATCAATTAATTTAGATTGAGTGTTAGGAGTAGCTGTTCCGAAAATGCTTTTATGATTTAAGTAAGTATTCGATTCATAAAGTCATATGTACAGAGCACAGCATAGGGCGTAACCTCCTTTTTAGATTGAAATTCGTCCAATAAAACAGCTTTTTTATTCTATTATTTTTTTTATTATAAAACACTTCTATTTGTGTGTGTGTGTTTGTGTGTGTGTGTGTGTTTGTGTGT
>JAQQPU010006757.1:15740-41364 GCA_029168905.1 Artemia sp. Kazakhstan ARC1039
TGTGTGTGTGTGTGTGTGTGACTTTCTCACAACTCTTATTTTTTTTTAAACAATAAAAACTTTAGCGTAAAGAGCGAGGCGTTGAGGAGGGGACAGCCCCTTTCATATACGGAATAATTTCTGTTCGTTTTAAGTTTTAACGTCGTTCCTTACTTTCAGTTAAAAAAAACTTGTTTTTTTTTATTTAATTTCATAAGAGCTGACAGATTCGCCCTAAAAATAAGTGGGTACATCGCATGCTGCTTTGAAAAAAATAGTTACAGATTTCAAAATAATACTTTTTCACTTTTTACTTTTATAACTTTAGTTTTTTACTTTTATAGCTTTAATAAATCAAATAATATTAACATTTTGATTACTAAATATCAATATAAGTATATTACACTGACAATGAACATTCATTTGTATTTTTTCAGTAAAGTGCAAATTTTCTTCTGGCCTTGGGAAGGCAAAGGGGTTTTGCGCCCAACTTATGTTAATTTCTGCTCGTTTTGAGTTTGACTTGGTTATTTATTGTAATTTCTCTTTGGTTTGGGTTTCATTTATTTATCGATGCTGATTTTGTGGTAGTTTCACGCTTGGTAGATTATTTGATTTTATTTTTGCTAATTTTTGTTTAATAGTTCTTTACTTTTCTTTGAAAAATTTATTTTGTGGAAAAAGTTTTTTTTATTAATTTCTGTTCGTTCTGGGTTTAGGCCAGAACAAAATTTGCACTTTACTCAAAAATTTTAATGTTTTTACTTTTATAGCTTTAAAAAATCAAATAATATTAACATTTTGATTACTAAATATCAGTATATGTATATTAGACTGACAATGCACATTCATTTGTACTTTTTCAGTAAAGTGCAAATTTTTTTGTGACCTTGGGAAGCCATAGGGGTTTTGCGACTAACTTATGTTAATTTCTGCTCGTTTTGAGCTTGACTCGGTTAATCATTGTAATTTCTGTTTGTTTTGGGTTTCATTTATTTATCGATGCTGATTTGTGGTAGTTTCACGCTTGGTAGATTATTTGATTTTATTTTTGCTCATTTTTTTGTTTAATGGAGTTCTTTACTTTTCTTTGAAAAACTTATTTTGTGGAAAAATTTTTTTTTAATTAATTTCTGTTCGTTTTATATTGACATAGTCTTTTCAGGCAAAAAGTAAATAATACTTTAAATCTTTTCGTTTTTTAAGACTTTATAGTTTGGCCTGCTATTTGTATGCTGGAGAAAAATTTTCAGCGGTTTTTAACAACATACACACTTTTTGAAAATCTGGACACAAATAGTACTGTATAATATAGTTTCATACCTCCTCTAGTTGACCTGAAATGGAAAACTTGATACCATTCTCAAAAAAATCTGTTTACTTTCTTTGATAGCTTGGATACACTTACGATATTTTGATCTGGTTAAATTTTAAGAGCAGAAGTAGCCCCAAAAAAATGAACATAATACCTTCAGTCGTTCTAGGGATACTGCTGAGATGCCTTATTGGGAATTAGCATTATCACAGTGCAATTTGATTTAATCTTAAGGCAACATTTAGTTTCTAAACACAATGGGCAAATGAGAGGGTGGGCGTGGGAGGGTGGGAGTGGAAGGAGGATTAGTTGCCCTCCAATCACTTAAAAAGGCTATTAAAAAGGGCATCACCCCTTTCTATTTTCAATCGAATGAGCCCTTTTCGAAGTTCCCACGACAACTCATTCGATACGAAGTAAACTGGTCTAAACAATAACAACAACAAAAAATATCACTAATCACTTTCGACTATGAAAAAGGGTACTAGGCCTTTGAATTTCAAATTGAATGAGCCCTTTTTCAAGTTTCTATGACAAAGATTTCAATTAAAACCTTATATTCCCCCAGGGCATAACTTATAACCCTTGCCCGGAGGGTTGTGGGGGAGTGTCCTCCTCAAAAACATATTTTCTATCTGAAAATCAACTACGCTGAACAAAATGGCTATCTCAAAATTTTATTGGATGTTTTTGGGGGAATGATGGGTGTAGGAGGGGGGGGGGGAATTTGCCCTCCAATCACTTTTGATTATTAAAAAGGGCCCTAGCCCTTTGAATTTCCAATCGAATGAGGTTTTTTTGAAGTTTCCACGACAACGCCTTTTATAGAAACTTTATATGCCACCAGGGCATAACTTAAAACCCTTGCCCTTGGAGCTGTGGGGGAGTATCCTCCTCAAAAACATATTTTATATCGGGAAATAAACTAAGCTGAACAAAATGGCTATCTAAAATTTTTTATTGGATGTGTTTGGGGGAATGATGGGCTTGGGGAGGGGGGGGGGCTAGTTGCCCTTCAATTACTTTCGCCTATTAAAAAGGGCACTAGCCATTTGAATTTCCAATCGAAGGAGCCTTTTTTTGAAGTTTTTACGACAACACCTTCTATAAAAACCTTATATGCCCCCAGGGCATAACTTGAAACCCTTGCCCTAAGGGTTGTGGCGGAGTGTCCTCCTCAAAAACATATTTTCTATCTAGAAATACACTACGCTGAACAAAATGGCTATCTCAAAATTTTGATTGGATTTGTTTGGGGGAATGATTGGCGGGGGGGAGGGTTAGTTGCCCTCCAATCATTTTCGACTATTAAAAAGGGCACTAGCCCTTTGAATTTACAATCGAATTAGCTTTTTTTGAAGTTTCAACGACAATGCCTTCTATAAAACCCTTGCACTGAGGGTTTTTTGGGGATTGTCCTCCTCAAAAACATATTTTCTATCTGGAAATCAACTACGCCGAACAAAATGGCTATCTCAAAATTTTGATTGGCTGTGTTCTGGGGAATGACGGGCGTGGGGGCTAGTTGCCCTCCATTCACTTCGACTATTAAAAAGGGCACTAGCCCTTTGAATTTCCAGTCGAATGATGCTTTTATGAAGTTTCTACGACAACGCCTTCAATAGAAACCTTACATGCTCCCAGGGCATAACTTAAAACCCTTGCCTTGAGGGTTGTGGGGGAGTGTCCTCCTCAATAACATGTTTTCTATCTGGAAATCAACTACAATGAACAAAATGGCTATCTCAAAATTTTGATTGGAAGTGTTTGGGGGAATGATGGGCAAGGGGGGGGGGGGGCTAGTTGCCCTCCAATCACTTTCTACTATTAAAAAGGGTACTAGCCCTTCGAATTTTCTGTCGAATGAGCCGGTTTTGAAGTTTCTACGACAACGCCTTCTATAAAAACCTTATATGGGCCCAGGGCATAACTTAAAACCTTTGCCCTGAGGGTTGTGGGGGAGTGTCGTTCTCAAAAATATATGTTCTATCTGGAAATCAACTACGCTGAACAAAATGGATGTCTCAAAATTTTGATTGGATGTGTTTGAAGGAATGATGGGCTTGGGAAAGGGGCTAGTTTCCCTTCAATCACTTTCGACTATTAAAAAGGGCACTAGACTCTCAATTTTCAATCGAATGAGCTCTTTTTGAAGTTTCTACGACGACCCCTTTCATATGAAGTGCCCTGCTCTAAAGGAAATAATAATACATAGTACATTGTGCCAACGTTGTTCTTATATGCCCTCAGGGCATAACTTAAAACCCTTGCCCCGAGGGTTGTGGGGGAGTGTCCTCCTCAAAAAAATATTTTCTATCTTGAAATCAACTACGCTGAATAAAATGGTTTTCCCAAAATTTTGATTGGTTTGGGGGAATGATGGGCGTGGGGGGGGGCTATTTGCCCTTCAATCACTTTCGACTATTAAAAAGGGCACTAGCCACTCTAATTTCCAATCGAATTGTGGGCAGATTATGCTCACATCGTCTTTACTTAGGCAGCGCTAGCACGCTGCCTATGATTTATTTATTTTTCCAGAGGTGATCGTATCGACCAAGTGGTCCTAGAATATCGCGTGAGGGCTCATTCGAACGGACATTAAAAGCTCTAGTACCCTTTGTAAGTGACCAAAACAAATGGAGGGCAACTAGTGCCCCTCCCACTCTCATTTTTTTCTCAAAGTCACCCGATCAAAATTTTGAGATAACCATTTTGTTCACCATGGTAAAAAATACAATAACTTAGACTTTGAGGATGACTTAATCCCCCACAGTCCCAGGTGAATGTCTGCAAGTTATGAACTTTGCCCAATGTTTACATATAGTATTGGTTATTTTAGAAGTATACAGAATTTTTCAGGGAAGATTTTTTCTGGTATTGGGGGGGGGGGGGGGGGTGGAGGGGTCGGGTTTTACGTGGGAGCATCTTTCCGTGGAGGAGGTTTTCATGGGGGAAGGGACATTGCTATGAAGACATTGCCTGATTCTCCAGAATTATTTAAAAAAATATAAAAATCAAGTAAAAACAATAATTTTTTCAACTTAAAGTAAGGAGCAACATCAAAACTTAAAACGAACAGAAATTATTACGTATATGATTGGGTTCGCCCCCTAGTCACTACTCGCTCTTTACGATAAAGCTTTTTTGTACTTTCATCAGAGCCATTTACTCTAATTAACGGTCTTTGTGGTTAAGGGGTTATTCTTAAAGAATTGAAACAAAATTTGAACTTTAGCGTAAAGAGCGAGGTATCGACTAGGGGGCGAACTCCCTAATATACTTAGTAAAAATATATGAATATAGAAGTTCGTTACGTAAGTTAAGTAAAAAAAAAATTCGAGAAAGCCATTCAACCAAAAAAAGTAAAATTAATATGGAAATTTCGTTTTAATTATTCATGTACGGCGATCCAAAATCAAAGCTGCATCAATTCAAAAACGTTCAGAAATTAAATAAAAAACAAGTTTTTTTTTATCTGAAAGTAAGGAGCGTCATTAAAACTTAAAACGAATAGAAATTATTCCTTATATGAAAGGGGATGTCCCCTCCTCAACGCCTCACTCTTTACTCTAAATCTGTCTCGCAATTTTATTTTTTAAAACAATAAAAAACTTTCAAACAGTTCGTGGTAACGAACTGTATAGTAAGCGTGACCCGTCTCAATAGTAATTGAAACTCTACAAAACGGAATTTTAATATCAATAGATGCATCAAAGGAATCGGTTTTTTATGCTGATTTTAAATATATAAGTTCAGATTCAACATATCAGAGAACCTTACTGTAAAGGTTTCAAGCTCCTATCTGCAGAAATGTGGAATTTTCTATTTTTTTTGGCAGAAGAAAGATCACGGATGCGTGTTTATTTGCCTTTTTTTCCCCAGGGATGATCATATTGACCCAGAGGTCCTAGAATTTTGCAAGAGGGCTTATTTGAACAGAAATTAAAAGTTCTAGTGCCTTTATTAATAAACAAAAAAAAATAGAATCTATTTTTACAATAAACTGCATTTTAGATGTCTTCATATTTTCAAAGATATTTGATTTTTTAAGCAATCATAATCATATATGAAGTAATAAGTGACGTGACGTAAGATCTAACACCGATTGTATACTAATAACCATATATGACGTAATGAGTGACGTTACGTAAAAATAGAAAAAATCAATTTTATCTTATTTTAGCGCAAAGAGCGAGGCGTTGAGGAGGGGAAAGCCCCTGTCATATACGGAATAGTTTCTGTTCGTTTTAGGTTTTAATGTCGCTCCTTACTTTCAGCTAAAAAAATCTTGTTTTTTTATTTATCTCATTTAGGGACGATCTTCTTCTCTTTTTGCCTTAAATGGATATTAGGAAGATACTAATGTGGAAAATGAAGATGGCTTTAACCGATTGTTTGCCTGCCATTTCAAGCAAATTATTTGTCCTATGGCAATTCTAAATTCTTGATCAAGCTTCCTAAGACCACAGGCCCTTGGATATTCTCTTTTTGCATTAAATGGTTCACTACCCCCTTAAAATCAAATCCAGGAGTAGGCTACTCATGAACAGTTAAACTGATTTAGCAGCCGTTAACTGTTTTCCTGAAATTGATCAGCAACGTAATTAATAAGTTTCCATTCCAATAAAATGTGTGAAAAAGAAGAGATAATCTTGAAAAACGTATTGTCACGAAAGACTGGATTCTAAATACCAATAAAGAGGGGAATATGAGAAACGACAATACTTTCGTTAAATTAAGCGGCGTTAAGTGTAAATGACTTTCTTCGCTTAAGCGTTATCGATGGCGGCATTTCATCAAAATTCTTAATGACAATTTGATTTAATTTTATGCATCAAAGGAATTGTCAGATTGAAGAAATACAGATAGAAGCACTAAGCTTGTACAGCTCGGATTATTGAAGGCACTCACTACATTGGACAAATACTTTGCTAATGTTTAGATGGTGGCAAGGTGAAAATGCTGCCACAATCAACAAGAATTAATTTAAAAACTTTCCAAAAAAGAAGTTTTTCAAAGTAAAGGCCATTTTAAACTTAAGATCATCAGATACAAATACCTGTTAAAATTCAAACTCAAAACGACCAGAAATTACTATTAAAGAGTAAATGAAACCCAAAACGAACAGAAATTAAATAAACAATCATAGCAAAAACACATACAACAAGTAATAATATAAATGAATAAATAAATCTTAAAGTGAGTAATGCTTCGATTGAATATGAAAATCAAGCTTAAAAGGAAAAAAAATATTTTGCTATTGAATCATAAATAAAAGCCAAAAGGAACAGAAATTAAATAAAGAATCAATCCAAACAATTATACAATCATACTAATGTAAATGAATAAATAATTCTAAAACAAGTGAAACTTAAATTGAATATGCAAATCAAGCTTGAAACAAACAGTAAATCACTACAAACAAGAGTTTGGGTATTGCCTCCTCCTCTCACTGTAAAAGTCTAAAACCTACTATAAAACAAAAGAAAAGAAATTCTTATATTAACCATTTTCATGGGTGTCCCTAACACGCGAAAGCTTTTTTTTTTTTAGTCCAAACAGAAAATAGAGAGACTAGAAAAAAACTATAAACAAAGAAAATAGAGTGGAATAAAAAAAATCATCATCCTACCTCCCGAAAACCTTTATGTTACCATGCCATCCCCCCAAAAAAAACACTCTTGAAAGTTTCAACTCTACCCCTCACAACCCCCTCCCCTGCTATAAGATAAAACAAGCAAGGCTTGTCCAAATTAAATATTTGTGAATAATCCTCTACCAATAAAAAAAGCTCCCTCCTTCTTAATCAAATTTTTAATCAATTCGATCACATTAAGTGGTTTAATTCACCTCCCCTCCATTCAATTCCCACTTGTGAGTTATAACTTTTTAACGTTATTTAATTTTATGTCCAATTACGTAGTCAGTTACGACCATTAGTGCATACAAAGCTCACAGGGGGGCTGACCCCCCCAAACTCTTTTATGTACTAGCATGAGCTTTCAGATTTCTTTTATCTTGATTAAATTCATCATACTAAAAACATTATATATTTAAGAAAAAGGCTACAAAACGGCTCCTTACAAAAAGGCTAATATTTTTTTAACTCAATTTTTAAAGGAGAATTGAGTAGACAAAGAATGTGGGTAAAGGATATGAAAGTGATGCTAGCATACAGAACCTGGAGGAGATCAAGAATGTCTGGAAAGGACTAACTCAAGCCGCAGGGCAGGAAAGGAAACCAAAGAGGAAGCTGTGTAAAACGAGCAGAAATTAACATGAGTAGGGCTCAAAACCCCTATGCCTTCCCAAGGCCAGAACATAATTTGCACTTTACTGAAAACAAAAATAAAATGAATGTGCAATATCATTTTAATATACATATACTGATATTTAGTAATCAAAATATTAATATTATTTGATTTATTAAAGTTATAAAAGTAAAAACATTTATATTTTTTTCAGTAAAGTGCAAACTATGTTCTGGCCTTGGAAAGGCATAGGATTTTTGAGCCCTACTCATGTTAATTTCTGCTCGTTTTGAGTTTGACTCAGTTATTTATTGTAATTTCTGTTCGTTTTGGGTTTCATTTATTATCGATGCTAATTTATGGTAGTTTCACGCTTGATAGATTATTTGATTTTATCTATGCTCATTTTGGTTTAATGGAGTTCTTTACTTTTCTTTGAAAAACTTATTTTGTAGAAAAAGTTTTTTTTTTATTAATCCCTTAAAGAAACCAAATATGCGAAATTATTTGAAATATTTTTTAAAAAGACAAAATTACTTGAAAAAATAAATTCAAAACTCAAAAATATATGGGTAAAAATTGAAAGACGAATTTACTTGAGAAAAAAATTAAAAAAAAACGATATTATTAAAAACTTAAAATCTTTGAAATCTTTACAACAAACCTTCAAAAAACTCCATATCCTACTTAAAAGTTTGAAAAAGACCAAATTGCATAAAGAAAAATTAAATAAAGTAAAAAACTTGAACAAAATTTGAAAAAGTGGAAATCACTCTAAAAATCTAAATTGGTCAAACCTCTTGGACAAAAAAATAGGGTTTAATTGTTTCAAAGTTTGAAAAACTAAAAATTTCTTGAACAGATTTTTTCAAAACTTGAATATAAATGGACTAATACTACTACTAACAACTCACCACAGTACCAAGCTGCCTGAGGCCGACACAGTTTTGCACACTCCTCTTGCATCCCAATCTATTTGAAACCTCCCTCTTTACACCCTACCAGAAAATTCCAACTTCCCTTAAATATTTCTTTATTACTTCCTCCCACCCCAGTCATTGTCCACCTGCTTTCCGTTCGGCCCTAGACGGTTGGCCAAAAAGGACAACCTTTTGCAATCGGTCATCCTTCATCCACAGAACGTGCCCTAGCCATCTCAACCTTTCTCTCGTTATAGCCCTAGAAACCGGGATTGAAACATAATTTTCGTAAAGCCAACTGTTTGAAATACAGTCAGTCAGCCAGTTACCCAGAACAGTCCGTAGACAATTTCTCTTGAAAACATCTAGCAAATTTTCATCTGCGTTTTGGATCACCCATGCTTCAGAACCATATTTGATCACTGTCATCACTGTAGCTTCCAATTTTCTAATCTTGGTTTGCAGACTTGTCTTCTTTTTCAACCAAACTATTTTTTAACTGTGAAAAACACCCTGAACCTTGATGATTCTAGTTTTAACATCTTCACCGCTCCCACCATCCTCACTAATAATTCTACCCCGGTAAGTGAAGCTGTCCACCTGATCAGTCTTTCCGTTACCTAGCTTCACCTTTTCTTCTTCACTTATTCCTGGCCTTAGCGACTTTAACTTTAACATTAATTTTCAAACCTATTCTAGCACCCTGAGCTCGCAAAATCTCTAAAATTTCATTCATTTTGCTCACACTTTCATCTAGGATGCTTAAATCATCAGTATAATTAAAGTTCAGGAAAGTTTTTCTTCCCCATTTGATTCCGTGTTCTCCCATCGGCTTTCTTATGCTTCTTAAGAAAATGTTCAATGTAATTAAGACAATGTAAATAAGGGGAATAGAACACAACCCCGCTTAACTCCTGATTTAATGTGAAACCAGCTACTAATTTAATTTGCTACCTTAACCGCAGCAGCGTTATTCTTGTATATAGCACTAATCACTTTAATGTATTTGTCTGGTATACCATACAAGGATAAAACCTTCTCCATAGCTCTTCTACCAACAAAATTGAACGCATGCTCATAATCTATAAGACTTAGGACCAAAGGGGTTTGACAACTCAGGCAATTCCTAATTAATGACCTAAGAGTGAAAATTCAGTTGTACATCCTCTACCTTTCTAAAGGGAAGAGGGAAGAGGATCATCCTCTTCCCTGTACCGTACTGATCTTCTCTTATTTGTCTAAGGCATGTCCCAATCTATAAAGTGTCATATTACTAAGGAATTACTACCTAGAGAAAGCCGGCAAATGCCCAGATGATTACTACACTCACTCTTATCACCCTTTCTTATACAGTGGCTTAATTAGGGTTTTCCTAAAATCTTTAAGTACTTCCCCTTTTCCAAAATAATATTCATAATTCAGTAGCTTATTTCTAACCTCTGAGCCATCATACCTAAGAGGCTTATTTACCACCTTGAAGAAGACGAAATTACTTGAATGAACTTCGAAAACTTTTAAAATTATATCAACGAAATTTAAAAAGCTGAAAATTACGGATACAAAATATGGAAGATACCAAGTTACTTGAAGAAAATTGTTTACAAAATTCAAAATATTGGACAAAAGTTTAAAACAAGTAATAACTTTACAAAAAGAAATTGAGAAAGACGAAATTACTTAAACTGAGAATTAAAAAGAAACTACTTATTCAATATTTCAAAATAACAAATTTATTTGAACATGAATTTGAAAATTTATTTTTACGCTCAACAAGATTAAAAATTTTTACATCTCCTCAATAAAAATTAAGAATCTAGGAGAGCTTTACAAAAACAAAAAATAAAAAATTAGAAGAAAAAATTTGAAAAACGAATTAGGCCTACGCACGACAAAAAGTGAAAATTCGTGAATTTCATCGATAAAACTGAAAATGACAAAAGAAAATTAGCTTCTCAGTAGGGAACTCCCCCAGACCACCCAGCAAGTTCCCAGGTGGTGGATAGGAAAACGCCCTGCAGATATTAGGGTACCTCCTGTGAAATGAGGTGAAAACCAAGGGGGGACCCACTCTCTGGGGGTTTTAAAACATAGTTGGAGGGCCCTCATCTGGGGGTGATAAATTAAGACGAAGGAGGAGGAAGGCCTGTCTGATGTTCACTGGGCAGGGCCCATCGGCGTATGAATATGTCTGGCCTGTCACAAACCTTCCCCCAGCAATGGGTTAAATTGCTGGTGTTGCAGGACGCCAAAAGAGTGAACTCTCGGTAGTAGATACAGTCAGCCCCTGCTAGGGACAGAGAGGAGTGGCTTACCGCTCTCCTGCAGCCAGCCAAGAAACCTCTTCTTTATTTTTGTTGATAAATATGAACAAGGGATCAAATATGAGAACCAGTGCTACAGCGTCCGGGATAACCAACGATGGCCCTGCGTTAAGAGCTACCACGTCTAGGGTAGCCGACGACTTGGCGACTGTGAATAACGCAAATATATCTACCTAATAACTCCAACCCTGGAGTCCGTTTTTTCTCCAAAAATAACTATGTCAATAGGTACCCTCAACACTAGAACTCTTGCCAGACGAGGAAAAATTGACTAATTCCTAAGAGTGATAAAACGGTAGAGCTGGGACGTTATTGGTCTAGCTGAAAACCATCTTACAGTCACTGGAGAAGAGAAACACGGAGATGTCACCCCTCGACTTTTGCACGTAATGATGGCAAACATCGACAAGTTGTAGGTTTCCTACTGTTTAAGAAGGCAAGAAAATCCTTAATCACTGTAGCCCCCCTCTTCGAAAGGCTCATTATAATCTACCTGAAAGGTTCACCTACCAGCCTCACAATTATCCGAGTATACGCTCCGGATTCCAGCAGAAACGAAAAAGAGTCTGAAAACTTTGATCTCCAGCTTCATAGTCTAGTTGATTCTGTCCCCAAAACAGACATAATCCTTGTCACTGGTGACTTTAATGCCGTCGCTGGAAACAACTACACAGAATACAAAGATGTAATGGGCAAATTTGGCCATGGACAAATAAACAGAACAGCAGAACGTCTTATAGAATTCTGGAGAGAAAGCAATTTAGTCATTACAAACACACTGTTCATGCACAGACCTCGTCGTAATACATGCTGGACCACCCCGGATGGAAAAACTGAAAACTTAATAGAGTACATCCTCGTGTCTAGACGTTGGAAAACGTCCATCCTAAATACGGTCACGCTAGCTGGTGGTGACTCCGACAGCGAACACTCGCTTGTTATGTCTAGGTTCAAAACGAAACTTAAAACAACATGAAAGTTAACTGAAAAGACCCTCAAATTCCAAGTGGATATCCTGAAAAATGAGAACACACATATGACCTACATCACCACTTTATCTGAAAAAGTTTTGGAACTCACATCGAGATCTTCACTTATCCCGTCGAAGGAAGATATTGACAACCTGGTGACTAGCAGCACTAATATCATATGTGATATCACTCATTCCACACTGGGTACCCAAAATCCAAAAAGAAACCTTGAATAACAGACAATATCATCTCTCTCTGCGAAGAAAAGTCCCAACTCACGAACAAGCAAGACAAAGAAAGTAGGGACTGATAAAAGCAACTGAAACGGGATGCAGGTAAGGTCATCCGACGTGCTCATCACGCTTTTATTGGAGAAAAATGCGGTCACTATGAATCAACTCTCAAGAAAGGTGACTCCCACTTTGTGTGTAGAAAAGTGTGGGCATTGGCTAATAAGAAGGACATCAAGACGTTTTTCCTTCTCGACGTACACGGAAAAAAAGTACAATCCACAGACAGAACCTGCTCTCGATGGAAAAATCCTTAACAGAACTTGGTCATCCACCCAGACCCACCAATTATCGATAGCTTCCCCGTAACTTCTACAGACCCAATTCCTCCCTTTTTTCGCTTTGAAATAGAAGCAGCTATCAGAGACCTAAAAACAAACAAAACTGCCGGCTCTGATAGAATCCAGTCTGAACTCCTGAAAATAAACTATGAGCCACTACTTGACCTTTACCACAAAATTGCCACAGCTGCTTGAGAAAAAGGTAACTTCCCCTTACCCTGGCAAGAAGCAACGATAGTCCCCCTACAGAAGAAAGGCTCTAAAGCTATCTGTGGCAACTACCACCCAATAAGTCTTACCAGCCACGCCAAAAAATTCTCACAAGAGTCATGCTCGGGCGTATACGAGCCATTTCCTCAATGGTCATTCCGGGATACCAAGCCGGCTTCCGACCTAATAGATCAACAATTGATCAGATATTCACTGTCCGTCAGATCATGAAAAAGTACAGGAAACTTGGCCGGAGCATCCATCACCTTTTCATACACTTTAAACAAGCTTTCGATCTCATATGGAGAGAAGGTCTATGGTACATCTTTCTTCACTGTTGCTTTCCACTCAGCCTGATCTCTCTGATAAAAGACAAGTATAAGAAGTTTAGAAGCCGCGTCATGACCGGAGAAGGCCTTACCGTAAGCTTCATAACCTCTAGTGAAGTGCTACAAGATTATCTACTATCATTGGAACTGTTCAATATCTTCCCACATATGACCCTTTCATTCACATACAACCCGTCTATTCCCCTTGTCAGAGGAGTACTGATAGATAAACTAGCTTATGGCGATGACATAGACTTAATAGAAGAGTCACTCCAAGACCTCCAATCCCAGGCTAAAATTGTTCACTCATCTACCAACCTCTTCGGGATGGCCATCAACACCTCAAAACGAACGTAATGTGCTGGTCGCTCAAGCCCGATTTCCAAGAAAATATCAGCTTTCAGCTTGGTGGAGATATCATTGAGGGGATGGAAGACTTCACCTACCTAGGGAGCTTACTTACATCTGAAAACAGCCAACCAAAGACATTAAGATACACCTGACACTTGCGAACTCCAGTTTTGAAGTCCTAATGCCCATCTGGAGGAATAAGAATTTATCTACAGTTCTCAAAACGAGACTTTTCTACTCCCTCATTATTCCGATTGCCACCTCTGCCCGTGAATCCTGGACCCTCAAAACATACGATCAGTGTCACCTAGCTGCCTTTGAAATCAAATCTCTACGACGCATTGCTGGTATCACCTACCACAACAGAATCTCCAACTCCGAGCTTCTCCGTAATTTGAAAGTCAAACTCCCAAAACTGGATAAAATAAAACTATAACAAATCAAATTACAAGGACAAACTCAATGCATGGCTAGCACTCGCCTTCCAAAGATAGCCTTTGATGGACGAGTACATGGTTCTAGCCCCTGAGGTCACCCCCTAAAAGATGGAATGAACACTTTTCACCATATAGCCTACCACAACTCCTCCGCCTGGCCGACAACAGAAGCACCTACAGGAGGCATATCAATGAACTGGCTGAAGAAGAGGCCCCAAAACGACCTTCAAAGACGGACGGGACTTAAGCGAAGTCAAGTCAAGTTAAACTGAAAATATCTGAAATCTTTACTGCAAAAATTTAAAATTGCAGAAATTTACCAACTGAAACCAAAATATGCAATATTTTTTCAGAGAAACTAAAAAAAAACGCTCGAAAAACTGTAAATCTTCGAAGTGCATTTTAGAGAAATTGAAGAAACACATTTGAAACCTTTACGAAAGAAAAAAAAAATATATGGACCTCCACGAAAAAATCTGTGGACCTCTTTGTGTGTATAAAAATTTTAAATGACAAAAACTTTGAGACACAAATTTGAGAAAAACGAAAACCCAACGAACAAAAATTTGAAAATTTAAGGATATGCATTTGAAAATGATGAAATTACACAAAACACAAAATGAAAAAGTGCGATTTTTCTTAATACAAATTAAAGTGATGAAATTTAATCTGAGAAGCCTCCTCAGTTAGAACTAAGAGTAAGAAATTTACTCTGAGTTTTTCTCCTTAGAAATGAAGAATTTTTATACGTTCACTATCCTTGTAATGAATGTGTTTAAAATATATTTAGAATAGGTTAATTTAGAAAATCTTAGAGTTTTTTTCTTATCTAACCTTGCGAGGAGGAGACTCTAAAATTAAGTTTAATCGTCTTTTTAAGACGCAAACTGATACCACAGCAGTGTCGGTTTTTCAGCTGCTTTGTGGTGCAAAATAAGAGCGTCAGTCCAAAAGGTGCCACAAAGCCATCGAGCAAGAATCTTGACAGCCACTCAGTTCAAGTTTATATTAAATGAAAAAACAAGTTTTTTTGAACTAAAAGTAAGGAGCGACATTAAAACACAAAACGAACAGAAATTATTCCGTATATGAAACGGGCTGTCCCCTCCTCAACGCCTCGCTCTTTACGCTAAAGTTATTTATTAATTTACAAAAAAATGAAATTGTGAGACAGAGTCAAACCTTAGCGTAAAGAGCGAGGCATTGAGGAGGGGACAGCTCCTTACATATACCGAATAATGTCGCTCCTTACATTTAGTAAAAAAAACTTGTTTTTTATTTAATTTCTGATCGTTTTTGAATCAATGCAACTTTGATTTTGGCTCAGCGTACATGAATAATTAAAACAAATTTTGCATTTTATTTCTATTTTTTTTGGCTAAATGGCTTTCTCAAAATTTTGTTCTGACTTAACTTACGAATTAACTCACGTATATTTGTATATTTGTTTTACGTACATTAGGGAGTTCACCCCCTAGTCAATACCTCGCTCTTTACACTAAATTTCAAATTTTGTTCCGATTCTTTAAGACTGACCCCTTAATCACAAAGGCCGTTAAATAGAATAAATAGCTCTGATGAAAGTACAAAAAAAAACTTTAGCGTAAAGAGCGAGGAAATGACTAGGGGGCGAACCCAATCATATACATAATAATTTCTGTTTGTTTTAAGTTTTGATGTTGCTCCTTATTTTCAGCTCAAAAGATTGTTGCATTTTCAATTTAATTTCTGATCTTTTTTTTAGATAATCTTGGGATATCCAGCACCCCTTCATAGTAATGTCCCTTCCCCCATGAAAGCTTCCTCCATGGGCAAACATTGGGCAAAGTTCATAATTTGCAGACCTTCCCCCGGGCGCTGTGGGGGATTAAGTCATCCTCAAAAATATAGTTATTGTATTTTTCGACCAGCCTGAACAAAATAGCTATCTCAACATTTTGATCGGGTGACTTGGGAAAAAATCAGCGTGGGAGGGGGCATAGTTGCCCTCCATGTTTTCGGTAACTTAAAAAGGGCACTAGAGCTTTTAATTTCCGTTCGAATGAGCCCTCTTGCGATATTCTAGGACAGCTGGGTCAATACGATCACCTCTGGAAAAAAAAACTCGCCTCCGTGATCTTTCTTCTGGCAAAAAAAATACAAAATTCTACATTTTTGCAGATAAAAGCTTGACACTTCTACAGTAGAGTTCTCTGATACGCTGAATGTGCTGTTGTGATTTTCATTAAAGTTCTATGACGTTTAGGGGGTTTCGCCCCTTTTTTCAAAAATAAGGCAAATTTTCTCAGGCGCGTAACTTTTGATGGGTACGACTAAACTTGATGAAACTTATATATTTGAAATCAGCATAAAAATCTGATTCTTTTGGTGTACCTATTGGTATCTAAATTTTATTGGTATCTAAACCTTTAGAGTTTTGATTACTTTTGAGCCCGGTTGCTCCTTACTTACAGTTCGTTACCACGAACTATTTGAAAAACCAGTTTATTGGGTTTTTCAGTTTCGAAGGCAGTAATGCAGCAAGATGATGAATTTGTTCTTAAAAATGCATTTACTAAAAAAAAAAAATATTATAGATATAGAAATTTAGTATATAGTCGTTGACAGTTAATATAGATATCATTAGTAAACTACAATTCCAGTACGGGGAATAACCCAAAATTATCACTTGTGACAACAAAATGTTATAAGATCTATCGGATCCGAACATATTGGCAATAGGCTGGTATACGATATGAGAACTTTGATAATTAGAACTTATGAATTGTGAACTTATTCGCTATTTGCAGAAATAATAAGAACTGTACCGTGCCAAGAAACCCTAAAACCAGACTCTGACTTCTTGGCTTGCCAAGATCAATGTATGACCTTCCCCTAAGCAGCCTAATAAAAGGCAAAAAATAATTCAGTTTTTGCAGCCTGTGAATATTCAACATGTTATTTTCTGACAAAACGGATAAGTTCATTAGAGATTTCCAATTCCTTTCCCAAAAGTCGATTAGAGATTTCCAAAAGTCGGAGGATGAAATTTTTGCATAAATAAATTTGAAGAAATTTATAGAGCTCATAATGCGGGGAATTTAAATCCCATTATTAGTCGTATTGAAAAAGCAAACTGAATTTTCAGCCGAATAGACGAGCCCCGAGCCCAAAAAAGGAGACGCGAGCAGCTACATGACAAAAAGAATATGGGAATGTTATAGTCATGGCTATAAACCCAAGCGAGATAGAAAAAAACTTACCCTATGCCCACCACTAGTGGACAAATAGCCCCTGATATTTCCCTTGCATCATGGAAAAAAATAAGCTAAGAGATATGAAAATTTGACAGAGTTAGCCGCCGAGCATTAAGTTTCGTGAAAGAATCTTAGTAAAGGCAGTCTATTAGCTTCAAATAAAGGAAGATTAAATAATGAAGAAAAATTTCCTACAGTTTCGTTTGATTTCTTTGAAGGGAAAGGGAAGGGAAGGGAAGGGAAGGAAGGGAACAATTATTTACATAAAACGATGTAAATTATGGTGCGCAGTAAGACCTGCAGATAACCACAGCTTTTCCGCAAGCACAGTCACTTTTTCCCGTAAATCCGGGAGGCCGAATAGCGATATTAGATGCCGGTTCCGGAACCACGGAGAGAGGCACGAAAGGTACCGAGAAAATTTAAAATGATAAGTCCGGATAGAATTCAGATCTTTAGGCTTCAGAATTGGAAGAAAACCAGATAAAAAAAGAATAGAATGATCGCAAAATGAAGAATATAATTTCCCAAGCACTTTTCTATTATACCTCCCTCTATTTGCAACAATTTTTGAATATCCTATCTGAATTTTTTTTTTTTTTGCATTAGAAACTGTCAGAGCCCGAAGTGTTTTGAGATTATCAGTAATGTGAAGACCAAGCCACGAAAAGAAGAGACACAGGGAATAGAGAAAAAAAACACGGTTAAGAGGGAGACTCGCACTCAAATTAAATGAAATATATTCGCAACTATCAACATTCAACATAAGCCCAATCCGTCTGAACTGGTCTGAGATCCAGCTGACAGAATATGAGAGTCCAGCCCTAGAAAGAACTGACAAGGAGAACATCGTCCGCATAAGCAAGATACGAGACATCAATTCCATCAGAAATGAAAGTCGAAGGCTAGGATAGGAGCAATACATAACTTAAAAATAGTTGGAGAAAGCACACCACCTTGACGGCTCCACGCCGAAGAAACACCTTTGAATCAGAAACTACTCCATTACGTTTTACCCGGATAAAAGAGTTAGAATACCAGTACCGTAACAAAACAACAATAAAAAGGTTAATATTGTTGGAAAAAAAGGGAATAGAGTGCATGTGAGTGGACTACACTATCGAAAGCTTTCGAAAGATCAAGAGCAAAGACACGAAGAGAAGATTTATTATTAACAGATTGCAACAGGAGGGAAGCCAGAACACGATGGGCGTGCTGACATCCCAGCCTTTTTTGAAAGCCAAATTGGTTTTCACCAAAATTAACATTTTCTGAAATGAAAGGGAGAAGAATATATTAGAAAATTTTGCTAAGAGTGCACGAAACAGTAATTGGTCGATAAGAACAACACTCTGACAAAATTTTTCCACGCTTCAAAACCGAGGTGACTGTGCCACAGAGAAAACTGTCGGTAACCATAGAAGTAGATAAACACATCTGAAACAGTAGCTGAAGGTGATCTATCAAAGCTGGGCAAACTACTTTTAGATGATAAGACGAAATTCCGTCTTGATCAACAGAGCTAGATTGCATGTTCTTAATAGCTTGACCAATATCAACAGTAGGAACTGGTAATACATTACTCTGAGAAATACGATTAGGCAAACACGACTCAAGAAGGTTACTAAAAAGCTTTTCAACTTCCCAGTTCACCTTGCCGAAAATATCATTATAATACGACACCCAAGTATGAACTGCTATAGGACTTTCAGAAAAATCACTACTAAGCTTATTCGAATTCAGAACATGAGACCACTCCTTTCTCGACGCAGGAAAATCAAAACCAGATACCCTAGACTGCCGTAAACGTTTTTTATAAAAACGCTTGGTACTTTGCTTCAGATCGAAGACACCTCCTCGATTTGGCCGACCGCAAAACACCCATATTCGTAGTCAAAACTTAGCTTTATTCTTTAAAACTTTTAATTCTGGGTCTAAAACCCATTCTGATGTTCTAGTTTTAACTTTAATCTTTTCTAGAGGAACAGCAGTCACCTCTGCTTGTTTTAAGCACCAAATTATTTTATCATAATATTCATTTAGAGACTGCTTATCATTTGAGAAACGGTCAGTAACTTGAAGGAAATGGTAAGGAACTTTTATAGAACCCAATAATGCGGACAACGTAGTAATATAAAGTGCAAAATTAGCTCTACTCCAGTTATTCCTGTAAAACCACTTAGAACTTTGTGTAAATAGTCTAGTAGAACGGGAAGCGACTACTGAAGCAGAGAACGAAATCGGGAGGTGGTCAATATCACGATAGTCTTCATGAAAAAGAACAGTCGATACATTAATATTTGGCGAGGAAACTACATGGTCAATATTAGACAAAATTCCAGATTGGTGACTATATGGATAATCAACACTTTTCTCGACTATTTTATAAGCAGAAAAAGCATTAAGGACTATATCGGATCGAACTGACTGACTTTTAATATCTGTGTTGAAGTCACCAACCACTATGAAATCATAACCAGTCGATACAACAGGCGCAAGAATGGCCTTAAGATTTGCCGAGGCTTTCATATACGCGTTTAAAGCGGAAATAGTTTTTTTGTTACACGGGAGATACACATTTATCAGCACAGTATTACCAAACCGAACCGCAAGGATGAATTTATCACTGTGAAAACACACTGGAGAGAGCAAACTTAGGTTATTCTTAACAATGCAAGCGAGGCCTCCAGAAGGTCTACCAAAAGTGACCTCAGCATTGATTGTAAAAACGGAATGATTACGACTTCTTTTTAACACGTAAATGCTAGTAGAAGTCAGGAGGTGTTCTTGAAGGCATACTATGTTAAACTGGTCACACAATTCATCAATCATATGCTCCTTTAGACGAGTACCATTTATATTAAGCAAAACAATCGAAACAGGCTCAATCATTTCTTCTTGGCAATGATTTTTCTCAGCACTTTGCATCTAAGACTAAAGGAGGCATGATTTTCACCACAATTGGCACATCTTGCATCAAGCTGGCAGGAAGAATCCTTGGTGGAAATATGAGGGCCCGCACAGCGTGCACACTTCGTAACCGAACTTGCACATTCAGCTACTTTATGTTCTGGCGAACGGCATTTTAGACAGCACCGAGGTGCCGACAGATATTCTTTCACAGATAAATATTCATATCCAAGTTTAACACCATTTTGCATAGCCTTGGCTTTTGATATGGAGTCAGAAAACTCAAGCTTAACCGTGCCAGTGTCACCGAGCCGCATAGCTTCCACCACACCTGTATATCCTTGAAAGAATGAGAGGTCTAAGTCCTTCGACATTCCTCTGACTATCCCGAAAAACCACCTTCGATGGAGATTCTGCTAAGATCACTGAAATAGAGTCTTTGAATTCTTCAACAGCAGATTTTTTAACATTGATTAGCCATTTGTCACCTCGCAAACTCAGCTTGGTAACTGTATCATGGCAACTCACTTTATCGAGCACTTCTTTGCGTTTTATGGTGTCATTTAGTGTTTGCGGCACTTTAGAGACAACAACAGTTGTGTGAGAGTCAGTTCACGGCGTCGCACGGGCAGGCAGTGGTGGAAAGTGATTATCATACGAATCGAACTTACTTGAAACAGTCTTTAGGAAGTGTTCCATTCTATTCAATTTCGCCTTCAAACTCGAATAAACCAAAGCAGATATGACAGGTACATCATTTGGAGAACGAATTACAAACATTGGTAGGTCTATGTCTTCATCGTCACATTTCTCGAATATACTTAACATATCCTTCAGATGGCTTTCCAAAGCCTTCGGCCCCTGTCTTCTCGGAAGCTCAGTCCCAGGTACAGCCGCATCGTAGAGGAGTTTTTTTTAGCTTAGATTAAACTCGGCAAGTCCAGAAAAAACTCCTTTCCAAATTTAAGTATTTTGTTTTCATTCACTGCATTATCACGGTTAAACTGCAAAAAATTTAAAACCGGCGAAAAAACAAGTCCATTATTCATTATTCACTGTACATATCATAAGAACCAGATACCAATAAGTGAAGGAAGCGTAGTTTCCTGCTACCAGATCCCCGCAGTTTAAGGGAGTAACACTCCCGGCAGGTACAACGGCCCATTTGCTACAAGAAACACCCCTCTTCTGCTCGCTTATTAGCAAAATTGAATTATAATCAGATTATCAAACCAAATTAAAAAGATAGTAAAATAATAGATGACCTTATATGAGTGAGTAAATATATCTAAATAGTAAAATAATCCGTAAATATAAATTTATTATTTCACTTATTTCGAAACTGACGGTCACTGCAATCCGCTGTAATTTTTTTTTGAATTAATTAAAAACTTTTTCCCCAAAATAAGTTTTTCAAAGAAAAGTAAAGCACTCCATTAAACCAAAAATGAGCAAAAAATAAAATCAAATAATCTACCAAGCGAGAAACTACCACAAATCAGCATCGAAAAATAAATGAAGCCCTAAACGAACAGAAATTAACATGAGTAGGACTCAAAATCCCTATGCTTTCCCAAAGCCAGAACATAATGTGCACTTTACTGAAAAAATACAAATGTCTTTTATTTCATAACTTTAATGAATCAAATAATATTAACATTTTTATTACTAAATATCAGTATATGTAGGCTATATTAAACTGACAATTCATATTCATTTGTATTTTTTTTCAGTAGAGCGCAAATTATGTTCTGGCCTTGGGAAGGCATAAGGGTGTTGAGCCCTACTCATGTTAATTTCTGCTCGTTTTGAGTTTGACACGGTTATTTATTGTAATTTCTGTTCGTTTTGGGTTTCATTTATTTATCGATGCTGATTTGTGGTAGTTTCACGCTTGGTAGATTATTTGATTTTATTTTTTGCTCATTTTTGGTTTAATGAAGGTCTTTACTTTTCTTTGAAAAAAAATATTTTTTGGAAAAAGTTTTTTTAATTGATTTTTGTTCGTTTTATATTGACATAGTCTTTTCAGGGAAAAAGAAAATGATACTTTAAAACTTTTCTTTTTTTTAAGACTTTGTAGTTTGGCCTGCTATTTGTATGCAGGAGAAAAACTTTCAGCAATTTTTAACAACATACACTATTTTAAAGATTTGGACACAAATAGTAGTGTTTAATTTAGTCTCATACCCCCTCTAGTTGACCTGAAATAGAAAACTTAATACGATTCGCAAAAAAAAATCTGTTTACTTTCTTTGATAGCTTGGATACACTTACGCTATTTTGACTTGGTTAAATTTTAAGAGTAGAAGTAGCCCCGAAAGTTTGAACTTAATACCCTCTATCGTTCTTGGGATACTGCTGAGATTCCTTATTGGGAATTAGCATTAACACAGTGCATTTTGATTTATCTTAAGGCAACATTTAGTTTTTAAACATAATGGCAAATGGGAGGGTGGGCGTGGGAGGGGACTAGTTGCCCTCCAATCACTTTCGACTATTAAGAAGGGCATTAGTCCTTTCTGTTTTTAATCGAATGAGCCATTTTATAAGTTTCTACGACAACGCCAGTAGAATGCGTCATATGGATTCTATGGAAGCTATAGGAAAACATTTCTATGGAAGCTCTACGATTTTTCAAAGAGAGTGAGTATCCCCTCGCATCTAGGTAATACTTCTATGGAAGCTCTACACCTTTTCAAAGAGAGCCAGTACTCCCTTATCATATGGAATTTGGGATGAAGCTATATACTTTGCGTACGCCCCCGTACAAACAGGTTTTTTTGACTAGCTCATAGTGATTCTGGGACTCCTATGTACCAAACAGGTTCTTCTAGTAGTCCTATTCTACAGGAGCATTACACTCTTTGCCAGGGGAATGACGCAATTTCAAAAGTTCAGTCTACCAGTCATCACACTCTTTGCCAAGAGGAACGAGTATAACTTGATTGGTGATTAGGATTTGAATAAAAGGAATGGTTTTCACTACAATTCATATTAGTAAGAGAATTGGATTCAAAGAGAATAGTTTTTATTTGAGAGGATATTAGTGGAGAAAAAAATGAGTGGTGCATTTACACTATTGGAGATTAATGATGGAACCGACAGCAGCAGCAGCAACGATATACGAGTACCTAATGTAGCTGTGGAAATAACTGCTGGTTGTAGACTATGTCTTGAATGGGACACTATGTATGCTAGATACGTGATATCATTAAGCAAATTTAAGCAGGAGGAACAGCTGTGTTTTGCAGGAAAAGTAAATATTCTCCATATAAATAAACTTCGGTCAGCATTAGATGTTCTATCGAAATATATTGATGAGAACAAAATGCATCAGTGAATATTATTATTGTAATTATGTTCAATAAAACTGTTTCTAAATCAATGGTATTTTTTCTTTTTTTCTATAGTAGACAAGCGTATATTTTTTAGAGTACAAAAAGAGATTCTGATTAGTCTGAAGTTGGTTGTGAGAGAGTTAGGACTCTAAAAAATGGATAGATTCGAGAAAGATCGAATCATGAGGAATCTAATTCTTATGGAAAAACGTTTGATTCTAGATGATGATTTTCTAGAGTTGTCTATTCAAAGGAAGATATTTTCTCGGGGAATGCTTGTCGATATAATGAAAACTGATTCTCCATCATTAGACTATTGTATGAAGCTTCTACATCGTGGTCCAAATGCATTTACACAATTTATTGATATATTGATCACGACACAGCAAAATGATATTGTGGATATGCTTTTAAACATTAGTTTTTAGAAATTTAGGACTTTTTTTTTTCATAAGAAAGATGGTGCTCAAGGATGATTTACTCCTCTCTCTCTCTCTCTATCTCAGGCAATTTTTTGATGTTGCTAGCTCAGTTTCATTGTGGCAGTGAGAGCGTTAACACATGACAAAATGTTTCATACATGTCCACTATGTATGTACTCACTGGGCAGTTGGTCATCATGTGAGAATTGCACAATGATTGAGGAGTATGATGAAAAGTGTAGATTATGCAACCCGTGTAAATTGCCTAGAGGATATGCTGTACAAATTAAAGGTTGTAATTCCTGTCTTGAAGAGGTGTGTGACTCTCATCCTAGAGGTCACCTATGCTCCAATTGTCATTATGATAAATGTAAGCAGTGGGAGAGTACATATCCCGGTATGATTGGAAAGAATCCTAACCGGGATTTTAGTTTATTGCTACGAGATTGGTATCGTCGCGGTTTTAGATTGTTCTGGGAGGAGGAACCAGGTCAACGATTCAACTGTTGGAACAACAAGAAAATATGGTTTCCACGTCATTGTTGTGAAGACAATGGGTGTTTTGATTATAAGCCCACTGATTTTTATTTGGCAGTGACAGAATGTGATTCGACACTTGAGGACACTGTTTGTGAAATTGCTTCAAATACATAAATTGAAACATGTGAATTCTATAGAATGAATGCGAATAGTATCATTGACTATACAAAGAGATATGACAAGAGTGAAGTCACACTGTACTGTAGAAAATGTTACCCTGACATTGCAGTACATCAGGATCAGTACACTGTGAATTCAGATAATCTACCTGCACTAGTTGTTGTCGACAAATAAGTAGTGGATGAAATCTAAAGAGTAGAAAAGTCGTTTTATCATGTATATAATTTTTATTAATAAACAATTTCACGTACATCTTTAGAACATTTTATTCTTAGGGCACTAAAATCAATATTAAATACACTTGTAAGTATATTCTCCACTAGAAAGTCGTTCAATTGAGGTAAGTCAACGTAGATGTTGAGAAATTGTTTGTAGGTGTAGCCACGACATCTGAACATGAAAAAGAGTAGTGCATGAAAGCCACATGTCTTAGTTGTTAAATCCTGTACTCTTCGTTGATTTTGAATAATGGTTTTCCCACTGCTTTCAATAAAGTTGCTGATGTATGGAACGTAGAATTTATACGATAGGCCAAGAGGATCAAAAAATTCAATATTGTTCGCTGTTTGAAAGATGCATAGCCAATGACCGGTCTTCAAAGTCGATGGACTGCTATTAACAATGATTAGGGTATTGTTAACACTTGGAATTTTTTCAATGAAGTCCGAGGGTATGCAATAGGACTTGTATTGGGACATGTATGGATCCATACTAAATACATTGATTATTTGATTTGTGTTCATGGTGCAAGGTCTAGTAGAACACTGCCGTCGGTGTGATTTCCCAATAGGTTTCAAATTGACTCAGTGATATTAGCGTGATACTCTCAGTCAGAGCATCGGCAAATGTACACTCTAAACGTACATTCCCAGTTCGTACTATGCTCATATCCTGTGTGCCTGACAAGTCCAAAACAATAACCCCATGATTTTTTGAAAACATTGATTCGGTTATTCCATTTTCAAATAGTTGAGAGTCATGATCTAGGGATTGCATGGTCAACTCGTACAGAGTTCTATAGGATTTTTTATCAAATGATAGAGTGTACAGTGGAATACCATTCACTTTGCACACAAGGCTAGATAGACCGAAAAAATTAAAATCATGGGGGGATTCAGTCCAGGATCCAACGGCACTGCCACTCTTCACAAAGGCCAAAGCCAATTTTGATGGGATTTCTCCATTGATAAATGATGAATCGCTATAGCTACGAGAACCGGTGGCAATGTGACGTTGATTGGTGATTGTATGGGGGACAAGAAGTTTAATGTTGTTACCATTGGCTCTTAGCTTTTCCACTGCCAATGCAACAGAGCTCATAACTTGTTGTTTTCGGACGTGGAGAATTGCCGATGTGATAATAACATTTGCATCGGGTGCTGCAGGAAGTGTTTTTCTCA
>JAQQPU010006758.1:0-31135 GCA_029168905.1 Artemia sp. Kazakhstan ARC1039
TATATAGATTCTCACTGTCGCTTGTCTTCTAAACGCAGACAATTTGAGCCTTTTCGTGATGTCATAACCTCCAAATGGACCTTAAATTAGAAGTGGTGCCTTTATGAAATTACATTTTTTTTATTGGACCTTTAACTTTTGCCTCGACTTGTCTTTTGTCATTGAGAAAGACATATCGCTGATTCTTTGTTTCTTTCAATTGTTCAGGTGTTGGGACAACATTTTTCTTTTCCTTCCAACTATTTATCTAGTCCAGGTTTTTGATTTACAAAGGTATGGAAGGCATTGACGACCACCTTTGTCTCTTTTAATTGTTCAGGTGGTGGGACCAAAACTTCTTCTTTTGCCTTGGCTTGTTTTTTGTCATTATGAAAGACGTATCGCCGAACCTTTTGTTTCTTTTAATTGTTCAGGTGGTGGGACACAAAACTTCTTTTTCTTCCAGCGATTTATCCTGTTCATATTTTTGATTTTCAAAAGTATGCTAGGTATTGATGACAGAAAGAGCCGTTCTGGCTAAGTGGACGCGCGCTGGGCTGAGAATCCGAGAATTCGGGTTCGATCCCTGGTGTGGTCAGTTTCTTAGTTTGGGACGCGGGTCAGTGGTGTGACCCTGTAAGCTTAGCCAGAGTCAACCCAGCTCTAAATGGGTACCTGGAGAAATCTGGGGAAGGTAAACAGGAAGGGTTTGCGAAAGCATAGGTTGGCTGGCTCCCAGCCCCCCATTGCAGTTCCTGGCTGAAGGGCCACGAACCGGAGATCAGCACCGCCGGTTTGGACCTTAAGGGTCTAGTGCCGCATCCTTTACCTTTTTCCTTTTACCTTTATTGATGACCTTATCCATGACAAAATCCAAAACGAAATCATCATCGCTATAATTTTCAATTTATTTGGTTAGTTGAAACTCGGCTTGGACCTTAAATAAGAATTGGTGCCTTTGTAAAATTACATTTCTTATATTGGACCTTTAACTTTTGCCGGGGTTTGTCTTTTGTAATTATGAAAGACACATCGCCGAACCTTTGTTTCTTTTAATTGTTCAGGTGGTGGGACAATAACTTTTCTTCCAACGATTTATGTAGTCCAGGTTTTTGATTTTACAAGGTATGGAAGGCATTGACGACCACCTTTGTTTCTTTTAATTGTTCAGGTGGTGCGGCAAAAACTTCTTTTTCTTCCAACCATTTATCCAGTCCATATTTTTGATTTTCAAAGGTATGGTTGGTATTGATGAACTCATCCATGTTTCAATTTGAACTCATCCTCTATCATTTTCAATTTGTTTGGTTCGTTACACCTCGGCTTATCTTTCGTCATTGTGAAACACATTTCGCCGAACTTTTTTTTTTTATAACAAATGTATGGTTGGAATTGATTGCCTTATCCATGTCAAATCCCAAACCCAATCATCATCGCTATCACTTTCAATTTTAACACGTTTTGATTCTCGCTGTCCGGGTATATTTTCATTGAATTGCTGCTGCTCATTTTCATTTTTGACTCCCTCACTTGTTCTGTGTCGTATATCTTCTAGCCGCGTGTGTATTTGTCCTTCATTTTTTTTAACACGCTCTAATTGTCGTTTTCGCATATCTTCTAACCACCCATGTCTTTGCTCTTCATTTTCATTTTGATACGTTTTTGGATTTTGATTACTTCAGACAATTTAACAAGGGTCTTTGCTTTAGCTGTCCGTATCGACCGACAATATCTGCGTCAGCAAAGAAGAAGAGCCAAAAGAGTTTAAGTCGAATTAATCAACCCTTCTTCCTACAGAAAAGAGCGAGGAAACGGGTCAATAGAAAATGAGAAGCTTCATTTTTGAAGTTGAAATTTTGTCACATTTTTCAAGTGGAGTCGGATATTTGTTGGATTTCGGACCGGTACAGTGTTGGAAAATAGTCAGATTTTCTGTGGTAAGGTGTCGGAATTTTATATGATTTTAAACAGACTGAAGGGAGATCTGAGCCACGTTTGAACGCTTTCTGGATTTAACTTTATGTTCAACGCCAGAAGCTTCCAGGCGTTTTTGTTTCATGGCTTTTTACTAGCAGTAACACCAGAAGAGAAAACGCTTGAGCTTACAACGCCAGAAAAAATAGCGGGGAATTAAACAAAATGGAACATAAAGTCATGCTAACATTTATTTTTGAGCAGTTGAATAGACTTGGGTGGTTGATAACTTACCAGCTGCATCTGAAATGTTACATTTGGTAGAAGAAAGCTCTGAGGATACTCAGGACAAACTTTTGCTGGCATTTGAAGGTGAACATGTAGCCAGAACATCCCCACTCTACCAGAGCCAGCACAATACTTGAGCAACTCGCTTCGTTCGCAAGTTCACTTGGGGGATTTCCCCGATTAGAAAGCAATTTCCAAGTATAACCATCATTCTCGTCGCAAATTCCTTTAATTTCCTCCAGTAATTAAGAAAATTACTTAATATTTACTTATAAAACGCAATATTGTTTTCAAGTGTTATAAGCCCTAAAGGGACCCAAAACTATCAAGGATCGATATGTTAGTGTGACTGTCGGGACACTAACTAGAGTACTAAGTTAGTGTTTTTCTGTTTACGAGTCTCGGTGGAGGAAAATCCGAATATTCGACCGGGGGATTTGAAATTGTGAAAAGGGAAAGTCAATGGTGGGAAAAAAAACTACAGGTCCGGATATCTACTTTAAAGATGTCTGAAACTGTATCCTATACATGTAACAGCAAACCTAGGTTTTTCATAGCTTAAAGACTTGGTCACTGTTGAACTGCCTGAGCAGCTTCTATGGTAAAAAGAATGGGACTGCTTGAGCCTCTGCTATGGTAAAAAGTATAATAGACTGTTAGGACAGCAGCGACGAGGCTGTCTTTATAAAAAAAGGGGTATGTATTTCGCTAAACTTCTTCTATTTTAGGTAAGTCCACGCTACTTTCGTCAATAGGGAACCGTGAAGTTCCTATTCCAGAGATGATAGATATTTTTCATTTAACTCGAGAAGCTCCTGCATCAGATAAAACAGCTCTACAGTGCGTTATGGAGGTCGATCAGGAACGAGTACGCCTTGAGAAATTAGCCGAGGAGCTTGCTCATTGTGAAGACGACGGTGAGTATTTTGAAAAGATTCTTTAAGGCCTTTTTGTCTATTCTGGTATTTTGGAAATTATGCCGTAAATAAATAGAGATCCTTTGGTTAAAATTCTTATTTTAAGAATTCCTTCTCAACCCTGATTCTTAGTCTCGTTAGTCGTTCTTATTAAATAATCAACATCGATCTTACCCTTGACCACTGGAATTGCTGTGTTACAGTTTTTTGATAAACAAAAGGTTTGCCAATAAAGCCTATCTTTGATGATAAGTCTTCGTTCAGATCCAAGATATCACAAACCTTTTATTTTGCTCTATATCACGTGGACAGCTTCACTTACCTTGGTAGTATTATTAGAAAAGATGGTGGATGCAATGATGATGTTAAAAGAAGAAAAGCCAAGGCTCATGGTGTTTTTTTTCACAGTTGAAAATTTGGAAGAAAAGGACAATAAGTCTGCGAATTAAGATTAGAATATTGGAAGCTACAGTGATGACAGTGGTTAAATAAGGTTCTGAAACATAGGTGCTTCGAAAAACGGACGAAGATTTGCTAGATGTTTTCCAGAGAAATGGCCTACGGATTGTTTTGGGTACCCGGCTGACTGACTGTATTTCAAACAGTAGGCTGCAGTGGCGTCCCGAGGGGGGGGGCGCCACCCCCAAGGTTTTTGGCAGTCGGTAAAAATTTCGCCGAAGGCAAAAATTTCGCCAGAAATTCTGCAAAATCGGCTGAAATTTAGCAAATTCTTGATTCATACAGAAAATTCGGTATAAATCTGGTTGCGATTCGGTAAAATTTACGAAGAGCCCCCCCCCCCCCAAACAAAACGAGCCTTGGGACACCCCTGGTAGGCTGCATGAACAGTGTGGTTCAATCCCGCTTTCTAGGGCTATAATGAGAGAAAGGTTGATGTGGCTAGAGTACCATCTGCAGATGAAGGATGACAGATTACCGAAGATCGTCCTTTTCCGCCAACCGCCTGGGGCTAAACGGAAAGCAGGTCGTCCTCGTCTAAGAAGGGAGGACATCATAAAGAAAGATTTTAAGGAAATGGGAACTTCGTGGGATGGTGTAAAGAGGGAGGCTTTGAGTAAATTAGGATGGAGGAGAAGCGCGCGTAGCTGTGTTGGCCCCAGGCGGCTTGGTGCTGCGGTGAGTTAGTAGTAGTAGTAGTATATCTGAAATAAAAGAAAAGAAAATAACTTATTCAAATGAAAGCCGAGTAATCGAAGTGAATATAAAATGATTCTGTTTATGAGGGGCCGCTCCTGCTTCTGAAATTCGACTTCTTTTTCTCAATTCTTCAAGAATGAATGCTCTAACACGAGAGCAAGTCGACGAAAAGTAAAAATTTTCTATCACAATGCTTCAAGGATGAAACACCTTTTTATTCAAATTCAGTACGAGTGTTTTATAGGTTATTAGTAGAAAAAAAGAAAAAAAAAACTTCCAATCACCGACAGCCTGTATTTGTTGCAGTGTGATATACTCACTGGATAGCACTGTTCAAACTTTAACAAAAAGAGAGGAAGGGGGAACGTTGAGGGTATGTGTAGCTCCCTCACATATAGGATAATTAATATATGTTTTATGTTTTGAAGGCGATGTTTGCTTACATTTGAAGAAAATATGTTTTATGTTTCTTGTTTTTAATATTAACGTTTAATTTGTATCCTATATATGAGAGAGCTACCACCCCCTCATCCTCACTCTTTTCGCCGAAGTGTATCTTACAAATCAAAAACACCCCAAGGATTTATTTCATGTCTTAGATGGCAAGTATATTCTTCATTGAACATAAGTATTGATTCTAGTGTAAAGATCGCAGGGTTTGGGGTTGTTGAGCCTCTCTGTTGAGCCAACACTAGTAATTTATTTTTTTTTGTCAGAAAAAAGAACACAGACGCGTGTTTATTTATTTTTATTTATTTTATTCTTTTACCCAGGGGTGATCGTATCGAACCAGTTGTCCTGAAAGATCGAAAAAGGGCTCATTCAAAAGTTGTGCCCTTTTTAAGTGACCAAAATGACTTTTTACTTTTTACTTGCCGTTTGTTACATGCACCATGAATTGTTCTAAATTTATATCTATATAAATTTTTAATCGTTTTGTATTGAATATTCAATTTTTTATATTTATTATAATACTAGTTATAATTTTAATACTTAGAACGATAATATAACAATGATGGTAATTTCTATTATCGTTTTTTTCTAGAATCCCAAGAGGAGCTTATGGACGTTTACGACCGTTTGGATGAAATAAGTGCTGACACAGCTTTAGCTCGTGCTTCTAACATCCTTCATGGCCTCGGCTTTGACAAGCATATGCAAAACAAAAAGACTAGGGATTTCTCTGGGGGTTGGCGTATGAGGATTGCCCTTGCACGCGCTCTTTTTGTAAAACCCCATTTATTACTTCTTGATGAGCCGACAAATCATTTGGATCTAGATGCTTGTGTCTGGCTAGAAGAAGAATTGAAGACGTACAAACGAATTCTTGTCATAGTTTCTCATTCACAAGATTTTATGAATGGAGTTTGTACCAATATTATGCACTTCGATAAAAGACGGCTTAAATACTACACAGTAAGTAGTCATATTTTGAATAATCTATCATGTATATTTGTATATCGATTTATTGTACATTAGGCTTATATTGTGACCTTTTATCTTCCCCACCCTGTGGTTTGGTGTTTTCAATTGACTTGATAAAACTAGCCGTCTTATTGCTTCAAGGCCTATTCTGATGTTAAATAAGTGTTCGTTCTGTAAGTTCTTAGTTTGCCTGTCGACGTTGCTCAAGACAAAAATACTAAATTGTAGCAACAAAAGTATTTTGTATGAAAATTTTGATACTTAGCTAGTAATAACGCTACTAAATATTTATTATGCAATTATAGTAATAATTTTTTAGTAATAATATTATAGTAAATATAGATTATGCGAGAAAGTATCTGTGGGATTATGAGTGCACGGACAATGAGGCTGACATCACCTTTTGCAAAGCCTCTAATTTCCTTGTAAAATTTCTATAGAATATTGCTCGATATTTTGTTTCTTACACCCCATTGATTTTTTCCTTTACCTAAAAGGTAGACCCCCCCCCCTCTCCGCTAGAAAATCCCGTGAGCGTTCAATGTTAGAAATCCAACATTTCTTATGGATGCGGGGGGACTTTCCACATGTAGCGCTGTATTTATTAAGCGAGAAAGTTAATTCATTTTATATTTTTAAAAATGCAGCCCTTTAACATTGATTTAAAAAAAAATAAACTGACTAACTTAGGTCGTCATAGCTACCTGCAAATGAAAGGCTATGGTTAACTAGAGGAGCGTTTGCTCTCAGATATTTCTTTGTTTGCAGCAAAATGGTTTCCTATAAAACGCCTTCATCCTTTGACATCAAATACTAGAAGACCTTTGAGGCAAAGGGGGATAAGACTTGTTCAGTATACCCCCTTTGGCTCTGCTACTCAAGGTACTAACATGCCTATCTTCAGAATCTTAGTACAATCGTCCGATTCAGGTTGCCATGGCTACCTGCAAATAAAGGGTCGCTGCTAATTAATGGGAACTTATTTTGGATATTTCTTCCCACGGAAGCGTAAATAAAACTGAACTCAGTGAAGCAATAATCAAACGGGTGAAAGCCAATATAGTCTTTGAACTTATTTACTTAGGAGAACCTTTTTTGTTTACCTCATTTTATCAATAGTTTAGCAGAGAGATTTGTGTGAAGCCAGATTCAAGAATACTTATTTTTAATACTTTCACGGTTTAAATTATTTAGTGCTATAATCTGAAATTACAGACAATACACCCTAATATCCATCAGAATGGAATTATATAGTAGTTCTATTCTGATACACACTGGTGATCCCAATAAAAATTAAAAGAAATGTGAAATAATAGCGTTATTGCACAATATAATTAAATTAACGGCACTAATATTGGTAGAATTAACGTTGAAAATGGATTCTGTTCCCTTTAAATTCGTGTTTTAGCTCGCTTGCGTTGAAACAAACAACGCTCGCTTGCGTTGATTAAAATAAAGGGAGAAAAAGTGAAATATTAGTTTCCAGAACAGCTGATTGGTAATCGACCGCGTGTAAATGGAATTGTAGGAAAACTTGTACCGTAGTACTACATGTTAACGAGGATAAACAATGGCACTATTATAAAATTTCGTTGCGTTCTAGCTGAAGCAATAAGAAATTACTAGTGTTGCGGAGCCGTACTATTGCTTTCATAGCTTATTTTTGTGAGCAATGGTAACGTTAACTTGGTAAGAGTAAGATATAGAAATTCGGAACTTCTGCTATATAGAAAGAATGAAACAGAAGAAGAGTTTCCCTGATGTTTGCAAAACCCAGGGATTTTATTTCTGTGTGGTGCAGTCCAATCCATGAGGAGGAGAGACGTCCCTAACTTATCAGTACCAGGGCATCTACCAGAGTAGGATGTCAAATATCAACCAAACCTGTTGGGAAATAATAGTTGGCTAGTTTATATAATTTTGCCGTTTTGGGGGGTTCAAACTTTCTAAAGGGTGGAAGACGTCTCATTCTTTTCATCGTAACATCTAGAAAAATGGATTTCCAGATAGAAATAAAAGCTGGTGGGAAGTAAGTGCTAGTGTCTATATGGGCGCTTTGGGTTTCTCTGCCGATCTCACGTCTGTGGATGAAAAGGGTTGTATATTCTTCTAATCAGGACATCTACCGGGACAGATTGTAGGGCTTCAACAGAATTTTGTGAAAAGTGAAAGCTGGTTTCCATGTTGTCCCTTTTCGTAGTGTAAACACGATCTGACCACTCCAGGGGAAAATATCCTTAGATTCCTTTCATCAGGGCTCCTACCAGAATATGCTGTTTAATTTTAACCAAACATGAGAGAGGTAATAGCTGAAGTTCTAGTTTTGTTGTTGGGGAGTTTGGGACCAATCTGAGCTCTTTTGGGAAGGGGGCTGTTTGGGGCTCCTAAATTCTAATTATCAGATTATCTTCCAAAAGTTTCTGAGAAATGTCCGCCAAACTTCGTTAGAAATATCAGTCAATGTCTTAGTTGTGCAATTTTGGAGTCTTGGGCTGAGTTGATCTCTTCGGGGAGAATTAAGAGGGGCATTTTAAATTAAGGTAGTAAAGCATACCTACCAGGAAAAGGAGGTTAGATCCCGACCAAAATTGGTGGAGAGTAAGAAGTAGGCATCTGATTATGCGTTTTTATAGTGTGCACCTAATCTGAATCTGGTTTTTGGGCAGGGCTGGTTGTAGTATAAAATTATCTTCAGCAGCCTCATCACTGAGTAACATGCTGGCGAAGTTTATTCAACAAAACCCAGCCGACAGTTATAATTTCGGTGTTATCTGTCCATGCTCAATTGCATCTATGTGAGGAAAAGACTACATTCTTATCATCTGCATCCAGATGACAGGCCTAAGATCTAAATTAAGTTAGGGATTACTGCTAGCCTTTAAAAGAAAATCTATAATTACCGTGAAAATCGTCGATAATTTGAACCACTCCTGCAAACAGGAGAGAGGGGGAACAACACAGCGATGATTGACCCCGACACTCCCTTCCATCTACTGGAAAAATCGGGAAAGCTTCTGCTATCAAGCCAACTCTCCCTCTCTTGTTTTTTAACTCCAAACCCAGGGATACCCGAAATAAAAGGCTGGCCACAACCTCCTTGGCCCTTACTCATTGCAATAAAGTTGGATTTCTTTTGCATAAAAAAAAATTGTGAAGAAGGTCTCATTTGAAGTATTTGATTTTCGAAACAGAACATAATTTTCGCAAATAAATACATAATTTTCGCTTATGCACTGCACGCTTCGTCCTATATGCAACCACATATCCGTATATTATTTTTAATGAAGGGGTCCAGAGGATAAATCCCGAACCTTCTGAATGTTCATTTAATTCATCTGATGCACCTTTCATCGTAAGTGTGAAAATGTAGCCATAGACTGCATAATTAGGGCTTAGGTGCATCTCCTCGCATAAAAGATTTTGGTGGCTTCCACCATGATGGCTGGTTTTCAGCTATGTACTACTCCATAGCCGCTAGTATTATCGGATTAACTGTTTGTGATAATGATTAATTTTGTATTGGCTAAACGCATGTTTTCTAAACGGGACTAATGGCATGCGACACGCCAGTATTCTGAGATTGAGGGGCCAAATAAATACCAAGGCCTTATCCAGGGGGGGGGTAACAGGTTTGAACCCCCTGCAATTTTTATTTGAATCTTAAAAAAGTGACAAAACGGCATATAAGCATGTTTTCGATGCGTTTTGCAATTATTTTTTTTTGTAGACACCTCCCCCCCCCCTCTCGAAAAAATCCTAGATGCTCCCTTGATAAATACCTTTTCAATAGTTCTCAAAGTTTTCGCCCGATAACATTCCGATTCTATTTGAGTCAAAATACATTTATACTGCGAATCAGCACTTTCCTGTCGTATGATCTCTTTTGTCAGTTCAAAAGGACACTGGACCTTCAAAATGGTTTTGCGAATGATTCCTCGTTCTATTATCTACGACTTTTGGTCTGATACCTTCTCCCTGGAGAAAAAACATGCATGACCATCTGCCTTTGGAGAAATAGAAAATTTTCTATTTTTTCGATATGAGCTTTATGGTTCTCATATATGCTGAATTTTATTGCATAGCTTTAATCAAAATATGCCCTTTTTGGGGGGTGGCTAGCCCTTTTTTCTAATACCCTAATTGCTGCTGTTGAGTGAATTTAAAGTTATTGAATTCTGCGTGTTTCGAATCAGCATGAACTCGGTATTATTCGTATATCAAAGCTTCGAGAATGATAATCATTCCTGAAAAAGTATTCGCCTTCAAATATTTCTTAGGGAGATGTTGGAAATATAAAAACTGTGATCTTTTTGGATCACTCTTTTAATTGTGTTCAAGGGGAGTTCTTTGAACAAGTCGTTTTTATAGGAATTTCTCCTCTGCATCTCCTTTTTTCTGCAGGTAAACCATATGCATGTGATCTTTGTGGCCCACAAAATATGTCTGCGATATGAAGGGAGCTGTCACCATGCAATACTCTAATTACAGACTTAGTCTACAAATATTCATCGGAATGAAGGGAGATGTTAAAAAAAAAGCAAAGTTGGGCATAAAAATATAGTTTTTGAGGCTTCAGGTACCTCCCCCCCCTCTAGCCAACGGAGGATCAACAAACCATGCTCCATAATAGCTGATACACAATTAAATGCTACTGCTAATAATTTTATGAAGCCTCAAGTGAATCGACTCAGTTAATTTTGTATTGAATGAGTGTATCTGTAGGAACGAATAAGCACCTACGCAAGGGGATTCCCTCTGAAGCTGGGAAGCTGAATATAAAACTTTTAGATAATCCTAAATTGACTGGCTACCTCAAAATTCCCACTTGTTAGCATTTTAGCTAACTTTCAGGCCGAAATAGTTGTCTTGTGGCGCAAAATTGCAGAAATCGCAACTCTACCGTGGTACAACCTCTTTTGTTACTTAAATAGGACACTAAAACATATTTTACGTTTGAATGAGCTCTCTCCCAGTGCTCAATACGATTATCCGTGGGAAATAAGTAAACACGCCTCCATGACCATCCTTCTTGAAGAAAATAAATAATTTTGCATTCCTGTAAATAGGGGTTTGAAACATCTGCAGTTGCGTTCTCTCGTATGCTGAATCCTACGGTATAACTAATTTTTGTCTAGATTGCTCTCCTTTTTGGGAGTGTTTTTCTCCCTTTCAGAAATTAGTCAAATGTCCTCAGGCTCAAATTTTTAATAGGAATTTTACTGTTTGGAATCACCATTAAAATTCGATTGTTTTGATGCATATACAGCTATCAAGATTCTTTTTTTAGAGTTTTGGTTACTATTAGCGCAAGTTCTGCGTTAATTACAGTTCGCATCCTTGAACTGTTTGATTCCAATGTTGTATCCAGAATTTTTCAATTTTTTTCCATTTTAGAGTGTTTTTGAATATTTCCAATTAGAGAGGTGATCTCCGGATCTACGGCTGTGTGTATTCTATAAGTTAAATTCTGCTTTTAAACGGTATTAGTTATAGACCCTGTAAATTTTCTCAAGTAAGCAACTTAACTAAATGGAAAATAATTGAATCAGGTGGTTAATTTTTTTTATGGTAAATTACTCACACAATGTCATGTATTATTAAGTCTTTGCTGGGGTCGCAGGTGTTTTGTATTTCTAGCAAATGATAGTTTTGGTTTATGCATAGGCTTTACATAGTTTGGCTCAAAATGACCATACTCCACAGACCTGAAAAGTTGAGGGAATATTAGACTCAACAAACACGTAATGTGGCTATGTATATTAGTTAGTAAATATTTCTTCCTTGGGGCAGGGGTCGTTTGCATCTAGTTTATTATATAAAAGCGTGACTTTGACCCGGTCTCTCTCATAAATGTGATAGTAATTTAGTCAATTACACCAAGACATTTGCTTATTACATGTATTTTTAGGGTAATTACGACGCCTTTGTTAGAACTCGACTTGAGCTTCTAGAAAACCAAATGAAACAATATAACTGGGAGCAGGATCAAATTGCGCATATGAAGGTAAGTTCTTGTTTTTAATTCCTATTTTTAGGAACATCCCTCAAATAAGTATAATTCTTACACAAATATTGTTTCATTTTTGTTTTATTGTTTTCATTTTTTTTATTGTTCATTAGGGATCATTGCTTTCACCAGTATTATCTTCAGTCGTAAATCTTGTTGTTTCTGTCCTCAAAAAAAAAAAAAAAATATCTTTAGTTCCTCAGTTTCCAAAATCAGTTAATAAAAAAGAGAAAATAATTTGACTTCAAACCAGTCCTTTTATTTATTTTTGTCAGAATAGGACTGTAACACATCTTCTTTATGTCTTGTCTTTTGTATTATATTTTCACGATTATACTTGTTAGTGGTTAGTATTATAATTCAGTGCGTAATGAAATATTTACGCCTACTCATATGAAAATCTACCCTACCCTTTCCCTCCCTGGAAAGATAGTAGCATTGAAAATCGTCGTTTTTTGTAATTCTAATTAAACAAAAATAACTAATAAGGAGTTATTCAAATAGGAACGTATTTCAGTAGAATTGGGCACTTTTAATACAAATGTGAAAATAGGCAAACGTAAAAATTTGTAGGAAATTATTGACAAAAATTTTGCGATTTGGACATTAAGGCTCCCCTCCCTCTCCACACTACCCTCTCCTTATGAAGTTGGGTTTCAAAATCATATCTAAATAGTGGATATCTCTCTTTCAGAGTATGCTGAGTGGGATGTTGAAGAGTGGCCGGAGGGATACCAGCCCCACCCCCCACCCTTTTTAGATGCCATCACCCCTCAACACTAATAGAAATTTGAAAAGCTATCTTGTTCAAAATATTAGTAAGTCCTTGCAAAAATGCCTCTGGGGATGCCATACCCCCACAGCCCCCGGGGCAAGGAATATAAAATATGCCCAATTCTTACACGCAGGGTATTTCATTGGAAAGGAAGGAGGATATTTGATTCTGGGCGTATTTGAAAACGCTAAGGGTACTGAGGTGAAATCTCAGGGAATATTGAAGGGCATGTAGAAATAAATCAAAAGTCACTATGTGAATCCATATTATCAAAAAGGTGTGTCTGCAAATCTTAGGAACGGGGAAAGGTATTAACTTGAAACCCCTGGGGCTACTACAACTGCTGCTTCTATTGCGACTGCAAGTGCGACTACACCTACTTGTAACTGATGCTGCGACTTAGATCACTTGCGACGGGGACTACTTGTGACTTTGAGTACGACTGCTTGCGATTTTGACTACGACTACATGCAACTGTGATTGCAACTACTTGCGACTGTCACTACTTGAAACTGCGATTCTGACTACTTGTGAATGCGACTGTAATTATTGAAAGATATTTTGGACAAAATTTTATGTGTGATGGTTGTCGTAAGGGCGTGTCAGTAATGTACCAGGGACTGCTGATGTTATTTTGTAGAAATTTTCAGGACATGTCGGGGGGGGGGACGTTTGACAATAATGAGGCCCCATCTTCAACACTGATCGAAATGTCGAAAAAAAACAACATTTTTTTCAAAACAGTCATCAGATCTAATAACTATGCCTCTAGGGGTGGCAAGGCCTCCACAGCCCACGGGGCAAGTGTCGTAGATTTTGCAATTTGCCCATTGTTTACACACAGAATTTTTTATTAGAAAAGGAGGAATGTCTAGTCCTATGTTTGTCTGAAAAAGCTAAGGGTGTTCAGGTGAAACTTCAAAGAATGTTGAGGGGTATGCTGAATTAAATCAAAAGACACTATATGTATCTTGGTTATCAAAAGGGGGAATCAGCTATGGCTAAGCGTATTAACTGAAGGATATTAAGGGCAATGGCTAAGCGTATTAACTGAAGGATATTAAGGGCAATGGCTAAGGGTATTGTGGCTACTTGCGACAGCGACAACTTATAACTGTGACAAATTGAGACTGTGACTAATTTCAGGAAATATTGAACACAATCAAAACATCCTGTGTGCATGCTGATTGTCAAAAAGGCGCATCACCAAAATCTATGCGACAGAGGAGAGTATAAAGTTGCCTCTGGGGATGTCATGCCCCCCTCCCTAGCCCCCAGGGAAGATTTTGTAAATTCTACAAACTGCCCATTATTTATATACAGGATTTATCAATGGGAAGAGGGGGGAGACAATTTGATCGTGGGTTTGTTAAAAAAGGCAAAAGGTTTTAAGGTGAAACTTCAAGGAATGTCGAGGGGGAATTAAATGAAATCAAAAGATACTATGTGCATTCAGGTTAAGAAAAGGGCGTAGCAACATCATAGGGGTGGCTAAGGGTATTAAATTGAAACTTTCAGGACCACTATTGCTACTACTGCTGTCACTGCAATTGCGTCTAATTGAGACTGCGACTATTTATGACTTTGACTATGATTACTTGCAAATGTGACTATTTGCACTTTCGAGTACGACTACTTGCGACTCGGACTGTGACTACTTGTGACTACGACTGTTTGTGACTGAGACTGCGACTACTTGTGGTTGCAACTGGGACCACTTGTGACTTAGACTATTTGCGAATGTAACTACATGGAGCAGTGAATACTAGCTACTGTATTCATTGCTCCTTTTTGAGATTAATTAAAAAAAACCTTCCGAAAAATAAGTTTTTTAAAGAAAAGGCTATTTTAAACTTAAGCTCAACAGATACAAATACCTTTTAAAATTCAAAGTCAAAGCGACCAGAAATTACTATTAAAGAATAAATGAAACCCAAAACGAACAGAAATTAAGCAAACAATCATAGCAAAAACATACAACAAATATTAAGTTTTTAAAAATTCCTTATTTCAAAATCAGACTTAAAAAAAAATCAAATATTCATCAACGTGAAAAAATGGGTTTGTGTCAACCTCGGAGTTTTTATTATCTGATGTTTGAACTATTTTTAACAAAATTGCTGTCTCAAAATTTTTATCGGATGGGTTTGGGGAAAAAGGGCGTGGGGGGACTAATTAAGCTTTGGTCTCTTTTGACTCTTTAAAAGTGAACTAGAACTTTCTATTTTCAATCAAATGAGCCCTCTCTGAAGTTTATACGAGTATCCCTTCTATAAGAACCACATATATACCCAGACTATAACTTGCAACGCCTGTTTCTGGGCCCTGGGGGGTTGTGTCGACCCTGGAGTTTGAATATCTGATGGTTGAACTATTTTTAACAAAATGGTCACCTCAAATTTTTATCGGATGGGTTTATCCATCCGTCTGAAACGAAATAAGGTTTGGCGTGAATGTTTTTCATTGACTACTTTTTCAATATTTTCTGAACAGATTGTCATACGTCAATGCTCTACATTTGTGTTGATTCATTGATTTTAAATAACTTATATTCTTTTTCAAATGATTAATTAGTTATGAAACGAATTATATTACACATATTATGTTTGTACAACATGTGTCGACCCATGAGTTTTTGTTATCTGACCCTTCATTTTTTTTAACAAAATGGCTACCTTAAAATTTTTATCTGATGTATTTGGGGGGGAAAAGGGCGCGAGGGAGGTTGCCCTTTGATCATTTTTGACTCTTAAAAACTGTACTAGAACCTCTAATTTCCAATCAAAGGAGCCCTCTCTGAAGTTAATACGAGAATTCATTCTAAAACAGCTATATATACCCCCGGGTATAACTTATGATTAATTAGTTATAAAACGAATTATATTGCAAGTATTATGTTTGTACAACATGTGTCGACCTCGTAGTTTCGTTATCTGACCTTTGAACTTTTTTTTTAACAAAATGGCTACCTCAAAATTTTATCTGATGTATTTTGTGGAAAAAGGGTGTGAGGGGGGGGGGGGTTAGTTGGTCTTCGATCACTTTTGACTCTTAAAAGCTGGACTAGAATTTCCAATCAAATGAGCCCTCTTTGAAGTTTATACGAGAATCCCTTCCTGCCCCTGGGCCCTGCGGAGTTTCGTCTACACCAGAGTATTGTTATTTAACCTTTCAACTATTTTTAACCCTTGCTTATAAAGCACCTCTGGGGGGAAAATAATAAAAAAAATATTGAAGCTATATAAGATTTATTCATTCATTTATGTTTGCACCGGTTATCTTTATGTTTGTAAGATAGTTAATTTTAATTTCTGTTCGTTCGGGGTTTCTTTTATTCTTTAACAGTAATTTCTGGTCTTTTTGAGTTTTAACTATAATAGGAATTAATTTCTGTTGGTCCTGAGTTCAATATGGCTCTACTTTTCTCAGAAAACTTATTTTTATGTAAGGTTTTTTTTAATTAATAATAATAAAACATTGAAGCCTTAAGGCCTTTTCTATAAACATCTTAATTACATGCTTCTGATAGATCAAACGTGATTTTTTCACGGAACAATGAATGGATCGAAAAAATAGCTTCAAAAGGCAGTAGTTAGGTTATTTCATTTGATGATGCAGAAAGAACAGGATCGTTTTGATTTGACCATTTTTCGGATTTTTTGTGCCACAATAATTTAGCATTTATCGCAAAGTATGTATTTTAACCTTATTTTAAGTATGGCTGTAATTTAAAGTATTTTAGCATTTTCAGTTTGAGAGAATTTCTGGGAGTAATTGGATAGAAAATTCTTTATCTAGTTCTTATTGGTGTATTTGGTGTGTCTTAACGTCCTTTCGAAATTTCTTGAAACTTTTAACTTTCTTCCCATACAAAACTTTACCTTATTAAAGTCTTTGGGGTGGGGGCAGCGTAGTTGGCATAAAGAAGAAAGCTTTAGCGTAGACAGTAGGAGACAGGGGAGGGCGAGGTCTTTGAACTATTTAAAAAAAAATCTATCAAAGTTCTTATCGGATGGGTTTGAGGAAAAAAAGGCGTGAAGGAAGGGGGGCTAGGTGCCCTCCAATCTCTTTTGACTCTTAAAAAGTAAGCTAGAACTTTCAATTTCCAGTCAAATGATTTCTTTTTGAAGTTAATACGAGCATCCCTTCCATAAGACCCATATATGCCCCCAGGGCATAACTTACATCGCCTTTCCCCGGGCCCTGGTGGGTTTTGTCAACACCGGAATTTTTGTTATATGATCCTTGAACTATTTTTAACAAAATAGCTATCTTGAAATTTTTATTGGATGTATTTGGGAAAAAAGGGTTCGGGGGGAGGGGGGAAGCTGGTTACCCTCCAATATCTTTTAACGCTTAAAAGTGAACTAGAACTTTCAATTTCCAATCAAATAAGCCCTCTCTGAAGTTTATACGAGCATTTCTTCCGTAAGAACCATATATGCCCCCAGGGCATAACTTTAACCCTTGCCCCTGAAGACTGTGGGGGGGAGTGTCCTGCTCAGACATATAATTTCCAGAACTTTCAACTACGTTGAACAAAATGGATATATCAAAATTTTGATTGGATGAGTTTGGGGAAATGGTGGGCGTGGAAGGGGTGTCAATTGCCTTAGAATCACTTTCGACTATTAAAAAGGGAACTAGTCATTTAAATTTTTAATCGAATGAGCCCTTTCTGAAGTTTCTACGACAACGTTGTCTATACAAAATCTTATATGCCCACAGGGTATAACTTACAACCCTTGCCCTGAGAGCTGTGGGGGAGTTGTCATCCTCAAAGACCTAAATTCCAGAACTTAAAACTATGTTTAATAAAATGGATGTCTCAAATTTTTGATTGTATGTGTTTGGCGAAAAGGTGGGTGTGACCGGGGGGTTAGTTGACCTCAAATCACTTTCGACTATTAAAAAGGGCCCTAGCCCTTTGAATTTCCAATCGAATGAGCCTTTTTTGAAGTTTCTACGACAACGCCTTCTATAAAAGCCTTATATGACCCCAGGGTATAAATTACAAACCTTGCCTTGAGGGTTGTGGGGGAGTGACCTCCACGAAAACATATTTTCTATCAGGAAATCAACTAGCTGAACAAAATGACTATCTCAAAATTTTGATTGGATGTGTTTGGGGGAATGATGGGGGGGGGCTAGTTGCCCTCCAATCACTTTTGACTATTAAAAAGGGCACTTGCCCTTTGAATTTCCAATCGAATGAGCCTGTTTTGAAGTTTCTACGACAACGCCTTCTATAAAAACCTTATATGCCCCCAGGGCATAACTTAAAACCCTTGCCTTGAGGGTTGTGGGGGAGTGTCTTCTTCAAAAATTTCTTTCTATCTGGAAATCAACTACGCTGAACAAAATAGCTATCTCAAAATTTTGATTGGATGTGTTTGGGGGAATGATGGGCGTGGGGAGGGGGGTTAGTTGCCCTCCAATCATTTTTTACTATTAAAAAGGGCACTAGAGCTCTCGATTTCCAATCGAATGAGCCCCCTTTGAAGTTTCTACGATGACCCCTTCCATATGAAGTGCATCTGGGGAAAAAAAATAATAAAAATAATAAAAATAAATGATAAAACATTGGAGTCGTATGGCCTTTACTATAGGCAACGCTACAGCGTTGCCTCTGACTACAACTTTTTGCGATTGCGACAACTTGCGACCGTGACTGTCTGCGACTCTGACTACTTCCGATTGCGACTTCCCGCAACTGCGACAGCTTATGACTGTGACTACAATTACTTGCGACTTCGGATACGAATGCAACTTAACTGCTACTTGCGACTGTGACTATCTGCAATTGCGACTGCGAGTGCGACAACTTACGACCGCGAATGCGACAATTCATGACTGCAACTGCTGCTACTTGAGACTGCGACTACTACTTCTAGTACTTCTACTACTACTGCGATTGTGACCAGGATTTCAAATACCATTGTAAGTTCTACTGTTACAACTTGAAGTGTTGAACTGAATCAAAAGAGTTTAGCTGCATCTTGGTTCTCAAAATGACATAGTGCATCAAGGTTGTCAAAAGGGTTATCTGCAATATTCCATGAATTACTAAGGTTATTAAGTTGAAAATTTAAGGGAATTTTCAGGGCGACGTTGCACTAAATGAGAAGGCACTAACCGCATCCAAGTTTTCAAGAAGTATATCTGAGCGTGTCTCTATTGATCTCGGGAACGGTCTCGGGTATTAAGTTGAAACTTTCATGGAAGGCTAAGGGGGATTTTAAACAAAATCAAAAGACACTCTGCATCCAGGTTTTGAAAACGGTATATCTTCAATATTTCAAGAATAGATGAGGAAGGGTATCAGGCTGAAACCTTCAGTTCGTTTGACGAAAAAGGGAAAATACAAGAAAAAATGTAATTAAAAATAACTAATATAATAAGGGTGATTTTTACCAGTGGAAAAAAAAACAAAGCGGAAGGACATAAACGGATATTCCACAAAGCCGTCCTCAATGCTAAAAAAAACTACAAAAAATCTATTCTTGTGAATTTAGCATTAACAAAGTAGAATAAACATTCATAAAAAAAAAGCAAGAAAACGTAAGTTATTTCTAGCCAGTGGAAAAAAAACTGAGCCAAAATACAAAAGTAAATATTTCCGCAAGGACCTCTGCCAAGTCGTCTGTTACTTACTCCAAATTTATGACACAAGTTATTACAAACAGGAATTTCACCACGGCTGTCTTCCTCCTCCCCTAGCCGTAATAGTTTTATAGTTCAATGTGTTATTTGCGCTTTACTAAAAACAAAACATATTATAAAATTTTTTTCATGTTTATAGCGCTGAAAAATTAAAAGATTACAGTGAGATAAAATCTTGGTTTGCTGAAACTTCCAGGAATTAATATTATAGTATATTAAATATACATTTTATTTTCATCAATTCTTTCCAGTGTACTTTTCCAGTGATCCAGTGATTCTTTTAGTGATTTATTTTTTATTTTTGTCAATGTTTTGAAGAATTAAACTACACTATTCAAAATACATGTAGTTTTCAGTAAAATGCAAATGATGCAATATACTTTAGAACTATTGCTGTTGGGGACGGGGAAGAGGACAGTAGTCAAACTCCTGCTTGCAGTAATTTTTATTCTTTGTAAGTTTGACTTCAACATTCAAATAAAATTTTTACGCGTTTTTAGACTTCTTTTTATCATCTGTACCAGTATCTGTTATCTTTAGACTGACATGATCCTTTTTTCTGTTTGTTTTGTGTTTGATTTATTCTTTTTTAGTAATTTCTGGTCTTTTAAGTGTGAATTATTATAGGATTTATTTCTGCTGTTCTTATGTTTTATATGGCTCTTTTTTCTTTGAAAAACTTCTTTTCGGTATGTTTTTTTTTTTTTTTTAATAAACATTTGTGTAAAGTTAGCTCGTAGGAATATCTAGGAAATTTGTTAATGCTAATAACGCCATTATTGTCTTCTAATAAATGTGTTCCAAGGACGGGAATATGAGCTCTGTAGTTCCCCAATATGGTTAACCTAAGGTAATGATCTTACAGTTATGATGTTACAGATTTTGGTAAATAGGGTAATATAATTATCATCAATAAAAGTTAAAAATATCATTGATTGAGTTTGTGTACTTTCAGAATTACATTGCTCGGTTTGGTCACGGCTCTGCCAAGTTAGCGCGACAGGCTCAGAGTAAAGAGAAAACTCTTGCCAAAATGGTTGCTGGTGGGTTAACTGAAAAAGTTTTAGGTGATAAGACGGTGTCTTTTCATTTTCCGTCCTGTGGCAGCATTCCACCGCCTGTCATTATGGTTCAGGTAAGCTATAATTTTGCATATTTCTAATTGTTTTGTTTTATAATTATGGATGCTAGGTATGACCAATGCAAAGGGTCTGGATTTTATTTTCTAGATATATTTTGAAATGATGTACGCTTTATGGGTACATTCTGGTATGCATAATATTTTTTATTCAGTGAAAAACGAATATAGCGATCTGTTTTATAAATAGATTAAAATTTTTGATTATGCTAACAAAAAAAAAAGAAAAACAAAATCCTGAAAAATAATTCTCAGCTCAATAAAAATAAAAAGTAAAAAGTACAAGGTAAGAGAGTAGCAGAACAAAATGTGTTTATAACACAAGGAAGAAAGAAACAATCGTGAGTTTTTCTCCTGTATGAAAAAAGCATTTTAGGCATGATTGAACTAAATACAAAAAGTGGAAACAAAAATAAGAAGAGAATCTGAAAAACTGACAAAAAATCATTAAATTCAAAAGTAAAAACCAAATCAAAATAGGATTGTTACTCTTGAAATGATCTAAAGAGTAACAATACATACAGTTTAAGCTACTTCCTTCAAATTCAGAAAGTAGCTGAAATTAAAATAATGCAATAGAGTTAATAAAAATATATAAAATAAAGTCAATAGAAATATTAAAAAATGAAAAATGATCCTCTTGTTGGTTTTTAATTTTGTTTTTCTTTAAGCAATTGAATTTACTCTGTTTATGTAGGGATTTTGTATAGCCAAGCGACGTATTTTAACTAAACATTCGTTTCTCACTTTCTATCATAAATTGAGTCAGCAATTACTTTTCAAGTAAGTATGTTTTTTTGTTTTTAGTTTTATGGCTTTAGTTTTATATATATATATACATTATTTATTACCCGTCAAAAAAAGGTACAAAAGACGGAGTATCACTAAAAAAGAAAAAACACACACAAAAAACAAATTACAACACATTACACATAATCGAACAAATTACAAAGACGAGAAACAAAAACTCAATTATACACTGCACTGCAGGTACGTAAAAAATTTTACTTTTTAAACTCCCAAGCACTGAAGAAACATAAGCAATATGATTGATAACTTCAATTCAACTAACCTAACCTACAGCAAAATACTTGATAACTTCAATTCAAAATCAACGGACTCAATCAACTAGTCTAAATATGACAAGAGACGGTAAAAAGACTAAATATAACAAGAGATGTGCAAATAAAATTCAATGGACAGCGATTTACTGCCTTAGCAAACGGTGCCAAGGGTGGGAAGAGACTTTCTCGTTGTACCGTTTAATTTGTTCAATTATAGCTGCCGTTGGGTCCGCAATTTTAAAAATCTTAACAAGGTGCGAATTTCTTGTCCACGGCGGGAACCGCAACAAGAACTTCGCATACTTAAAAAACACGGATCTGAGCTTTCTTTTCTCTGGCTCGGGAAAAATTCTCCAAAACGGGCTTAGATACAGGAAATGGGGAAGGGATACTGCGTTATAAAGTCGAGCCAGAATTAAAATAATAATAATGATAATTTATTTTTGACCCACTATACAGAAAATGAAGTGGAGTAACACAAGAAAAGAGAAAAAAAAAACAAACAAACAAAAAACACAAAGATACATTTAACAACAACACAATAAATAAATATTACACTCAATGCGCTGTGGCTAACCGGATAAGTGGGTGGTTAACACCCAAAGTTGCATAAATGTTCTCTTGAAGACGGCTACTTTGTCTGACAAAACAATTTACAATATCCGGAGCGCCTAAAATCCGCATCATCTTTCTATTACTGTATCTGCGAGGCAGATACAATAAAAACTTGCAATATCTGAAATACATAATTCTAATATCGCTAATATCCCCTGGCCGAAACAGGATGTGAAGGCCAGCTGGGAACAAAACTGCATGGTCACAAAAGCTCGAGTACAATTTAGCCAATGCTTTTCTGTTATATCTTCCCCTGTTGGGGACAATTTTGGCATACCCCAGTTTCAGCTTCTCTTTAATATCACTCAATACCCGAAAACGAAATAAGGTAAGCGATTTGCAAATATTGATCCCAAGCCATCGGAAAGATTCAACACTTTTTACAGAAAATACGCCGCAATCAAGCGGCGTTGCTGAAGATTTTGAATTAAACACTAAATATTCGCATTTATCAGTGTTGAGGCTTAATCCGATTTCTCCATACAGCGGCGATACTAGTAGTATAGACTTCATTAATGTAAACTTTGATCTGCTAATAAGCAGAAGATCATCCGCATATGCAATACAGGAGACGTTTGACAACCCTGAAGAGTAAGAAAGTGGTATCATATTAAGAACATTCAATAAACAAGCTTTAAAAATATGAGGTGAAAGCACGGTTGAAACGGATTTTAGATGAGACTACTCTACTGTAAGCAAAAGCCAGGCGTTTACGGAGATGATCAATAAGAAGGTAGTTTTTAGATCCTTTCCAATTGGTAAACCAAGTTAAATAATTTTAGAGATATATATATATATATGTATGTATATGCTTGTATATATGTCCCATGATAAAGCGCTTCGGAACCAGCACACTCCGAAGAACAAAGGCTTAGATCAGAAGCTTCCTAGCCGAGTGATATAGTGTTTCCCATTATTTAAACCTCAGTTGGCTTAGCTTTACGGTGGATTAGCAGTCTTAGTAGCACCGTAGTTCTTTTTTGCTGCAAGTTATGTTCGGCCGACAAGAAAAATGAAATGGCACTTCCATCAAATGAGCTCCTCTCTATGAATCTTCTAGTAACGATAATAGTTGCTTGTAACTTTACGATGGCCTTTGCTCATCACCTTCCCCTCCGACTTAGCTGACACGTTAAGACACTTCGAATTTGAAAGCCACAGGTTTTGTAGAACTATCACTAATTCATAACATTTTGTTTCATTTTAGAATGTTAGCTTCCGCTATAGTGATTCAACACCTTGGATTTACAAGAACTTGGATTTCGGTATTGATTTAGATACGAGACTTGCCCTTGTTGGTCCTAATGGAGCTGGAAAAAGTACTCTCCTTAAACTGATCTATGGTGATGTAAGCATAATTGATGTATTCTATGTTTTACCTCCATATATAATGTTGTTCTGAGTAAACATGTAAATATAATCTTAATCTGCCAAAGACAACTTAACCACTTCGGCTTAACAAAGTTAAAACTCAAGATGCAAAGGAATCGTTGCATAAAACTGGATAAGGGATTGCTCCAGTTTTTTCCTGCACTTCTTGCTTTTGACATTTTTGTGAATCGGAAAAAGATCAGTAGCTGCTTACTCTGACTCTCGCGTGAATGAACGTTTGCCAGAATTACCTTGATTGAGTCAACTCCCATTATTTAGAGGTTTTTTTCACTAGCTGTAAGGTTATTTTTTTAAAATTTTAAATGATTTAGAGGTGCTCGAAGAATGAAGGGGTATTTGAGTCTTTTTTTTTAGTTACCTTTAATTTTACTCTTAATCTGTTAGTTTGCTTCAGTATTTGATTTATACTTGTCAGACTCTTGTTTTTTTCTTTCGTTTTTTCTTACCGTTGGTACCGTAATGGTTTCATTGTTGCTACGATTATTTAATTAATGTCATGTCAGTGCTTTTATGTCATAACCAGCCAAAAAGCCCGTCATAAAACAGACATAAAAAAAGCATATTCTCTCTTGTGAGCATCGGAAATTAACTGACTCTGATTGTAGAATGGATAAATGTCCGCTTCGGGTACGTTATCCTTTGTATGTCCCATGATTGTTTTCTGATTACCGATAGGCTGGGAGTTGAGGACACTGAACAAATATCAATATTAAGACTTACTTTGGATTTAGTGCTTCTGCATTTAAATCTTCACTGTTTTTAAAACTTTGCCTCTTTTACGCTATATCACCATATTGTATCACCATAATATATATATATATATATATATATATATATATATATATATATATATATGTATATATTCTATATATAGTGGAAGCCCTTCATTTATTATTAAAATGATTATTTTAGCTTATCCCTACAACTGGTATGATTAGACGAAATACGCATCTTAAGATGGCTCGCTATCATCAACATCTTCATGAGCTCCTAGATTTAGACCTCTCTCCCTTAGAATACATGATGAAAACTTTCCCTGATGTCAAGGAAAAAGAAGATATGCGTAAAATCATTGGACGATATGGACTTTCTGGAAAACAACAAGTAATCATATATTTGCTTTTTTTTCTGTTAATCGAAGTAACACTTGCAAAGTGGAAAAGAATGAAAGTTGGTATTTTTATTAATAAGGTTTTTAAAAAAAGATTAATAAATAAAACATTCAAATGATCCTTAAGCTATTTCCCTCTAGTGGCCTGGGATCGTGCAAGATATTTCACATTGAAGCTCTTTTATATATTTTGAGCTCTGATCTGCATACAACCAACATAAACATCTATTGATACCGGAATTTTGAATAGTGTAACAATATCAGCATACGTAAAGAATGCCTAATTAGTAGGGGCTCCTAAGCTGTTTTTTTTTCTGTCCTAACACAAATTATTAACTAACAATTCACTAATAACAGGCAACAAAAATTGTCAGTGAGTTTCCCGAAATTGAAGACCAACAAAGGTGGATAACTATATATGCAGGATACGTTGACAGAAAGTCCAAGACAGCTAAAATTTCCTACGACTAGCAAATTCTTTTGTTTGTTTCCTACAAATATATTCAGAGATAGACAATACTACTAGGCTACGCTGAATTGTTTTTTTAACCTTGCTTACTCATCTTTAATTTCCCATCCAATTAAATTGTTTCTGAGAATAATTGAATAGTCATTTTGGTTAGCTAACTCTTCTTCTATGAGGTAGCAAACTATTGTAGAGCATACACAAGTTTCTAGTGTTTGAAAAGACTTCTCTAGCTCTATGCCTATTTATTAAGCTTGAAAGATTATGCAAATTTATAGTTTGATCCTGCAAATTTTTACTTGTAAAATTTTTGGCTCAGAGCCTGGCTAGTCCTAAGAGAAGCCATTCCAAGACTAGTAAATCTGGTGTTTTTCCTATTAGTTTGCTAGCTGAGATGAGTGATAACATTAGATGTGCCTTTCAAGATTCCAAATATACTAATAACTACTATTGCAAATGAGTCTGAGCCTCCTCCCTCCTTCTGGGACTGAATATATGCAAAAGTTTACTGATTTTAGGAGGTTTGAAGTTTTTGTGCTGATGGTTGTTTTACATGGTGGTAATATTTCCTACTGCGGTTTTACTTGCATATCCTGTTAAATTGTTGCCTTAAAAGTCCTCAGTGGAAAACATGAAATTCCGATTGTTCATGCTCATTGTGTCCTGAAATTTAGATAACATTGCCCATAGCAGCCATAGAAAAATTATTATTAAATTTTAATCATTTTTTTCTCATCTATTCAAACTTTCTTCCTTCAAAAAATTTAGCTTAACTGAGTTTTTATCGTTTTTCCAAAGACTGGCCCTGTTGAACCAGCATATGTTTCAAAGTCTTTTAAATTAATCTTTTTTTACTTACTAATTTTATTTTGCTTTGGTAAGTCTTTACTTAGTGTTGTTTTTAAGTTTTGAAGTAACCGAAAGAAAAATGCTCCTACCTAGGTGTGCCCAATGAGACAATTGAGTGACGGTCAAAGATGTAGAGTAGTATTTGCCTGGTTAGCCTGGCAGGTGCCTCATATGTTGCTCCTTGATGAACCTACGAATCACTTGGATATGGAGACTATTGATGCTTTGGCTGAGGCTATTGCTGCATTTGAAGGAGGAATGATGCTTGTTTCCCATGACTTCAGGCTCATTAATCAGGTACGTTGTCGATTTAAAACTGAATTGTGTGTGATGGACCTTATTCCAGATCAGCACAATCAGGCGGATTACTTCTTATTGGGCTTGCTGTCCTCCCTGCATATATAGATTCAATATTAATTTGCGCAAAAAACACATGTTTTATCTAAAAGTTTAAAAACCAACCTATCTGCTGTAAAAATTAACGTTTGAAATTAACTTTGCTTTGCGCCTTTGACTGAAATTAGTTGTGACTGGGATTGTGACTATATACGATTGTTACTGCAACTACTTGCAACCACAATACTAGAAATTGCAAGCACCTGTAACTGGGACTGCGACTACTAGTGAATGTGACCACTTGCGATCGGGATTATAGCTACTTGCGATTGTGACTGCAACTATTTGCAATTGCGACTATTTTTAACCACAGCTGCGACTGTTTGCGACTAGAGCTGTGACTACTTGCGACTCCGCCTACTTGTGAATGGGACTGCAAGTACTAGTGACTGATTACTCGCGACTGTGACTGCAACTACTTGTGAATTTAACTGGGACTGTGACTGCTAAGGCTGCTTCTACTGCTATGACTACTGGTACTGGTACAACTACTACTGTTACTACTACAACTGTTAACCGAAGTCTAAAGATTTCAAGACCACTCAGGTTTACAAATTGATGCAATATCTCAGTAACAGAATAGGATATTAAGTTGAAACTTTCAGGGAAAGCTAAGGAGGATGTAAAACTAAATCAAAAGACATCCAGATTTTCAAATGGGCGTCTGTACAAAACTTGTACTGGAGAAAACCCTCCTAATAAATCAATAAACCAAAAAAAAAAAATTAAAAAAAAAGTAATAATAATAATAATTAGAGCTCAACTTACCGGACCCGAAAACCACCGAACTGATTTGGAATTTTCAGGGCATAAAAATAGGCATGATTAACTAAACCAAAAGATAATACGTGTATCCAAGGCATATACCTTAATATCTTAAGAATGTTTAACGGTGTTAAGCTGAAATTTCCGAGGTATTTTTAGCTGAATCAAAGACACTATGTGCATCCAGATGATCAAAAGGACATTAATGCAATATATCAGGAATTATTCATTCAAGGTTTTCAAAAGCGTTTTTCTGCGATATCTTAGTAACTTCTAAGGGAATTAAGTCAAAAATTTCAAGTCATGTTGAGGGGGATGAAAGGCTGACATTTGTCTATATTTAGGGCTATAACATGATATTGGTCAGAATGGCTTCAGTCCTATAGAAGCCCAAAGATTATACATATTTACGATTCATTTATTAGAATAATATGCCACGTATCCATCCAAAGTTTTTTTCTAATACAACTATTATCAAAATCTGTTGAAATCTTTTTTTCGGGAACAAATATCAATATGTATTAAACTGTCAATCTGCATTCATTGGCTCTTTTCAGTAATCTTTTTTAATATTTTTCTCTTTCTTCTGCTCATTTTAGGCTTAATGTAGCTCTTTACTTTTCTTTGAAAAACTTGCGTAATGGATTTTTTTTTAATTGATACACAAGAAGATCAGAAGTTTGCTATATGTACAAAAACGAGGGGAAAACTTATCTTCATTCAATTTCTCATCGTTAATCTTAAGAAAATGTGCGGGCTTGCTCGAAAATATGTCTAATTACGCCTGTTTAAGTCAAATTGGGTGAGAACTATTTTGCTATGATAAACCTTGATATATTTTGCACAGTGATATAGGTGACCCCATAACGGTGGTTTTTGCTTAGTGAAACATGAAAGTTATATTAGTTTTGAATAGTGCTTAGCGAATTAAGTTTATCTGATAAAAGTTTGCCCAATATATATTATTCCTAGTTTAACTTGTAAATTTACTAAAAAGAAGCTTGAATTAATAATTAAAACAGGGAAAAATAACCTTCAAGAATTAACAAAAAAGTGCTTTCACAAAAGAAAGCACAAGGTGCATTCAGTTATCGTGATATTTCTGCGTATGAAGATAAAAATTTATGGAGATTAAATACAGCAGTGTAACAGGAATGTGTCTGTGGGATCCAAAAATAACCGATTATAAATTCTTTATATCTGTTTAAATTTTTTATTACACTCGGAGAATAATTGTGTTTTTGAATCTCTTATGCTTTTAAAAGCTGTTCATTGTCTTTATATCAAACAAGCTGGAAACTTTTTTCAATAGTGTTAGGATTTTCTTTTCGAATAATCTTTCTAAGGGTTAAATTTAACTTTATTTTAAATTGTAGGTAGCTGAAGAAATCTGGGTCTGTGAGAAAGAAACTGTCACAAAATGGCAGGGAGATATCATTTCATACAAAGAGCATCTTAGAAGCAAGGTCCTCAAAGAAAAGGAAAAGGCCGCTAAATTTTGACACTAGAACTGATTTTCTCTCCGGCCTTTCAAGTCAAGATGGTATGCACACTACCGCTGTGATAATAGATCTTTACCAAGAGATTTGAAAAGTGCAAATTCTAAATAAATTTGAGCCTCGCATAACTTGATTTGTTCTTGAAATTTAGGATATAACGGATTTATTTTTACATGAAAATAAATTTGTTTTCTTGTTCTTCATTGCGTTGCATCTTGAGTAAATATATCGTAAATTATGGGGATATTCATGACAAGCTGTGTTCTATGACAGATGTTCTTATGGCAGATAAAAATGGCACTTGGGAATATACAACGGATAGCAAAGCTGGCTTGTAAGACTGTCTAGTGAAAAATATGCTGAATACTGACTAAAAAATCAAATTTTTCGAAATTTTATTACACTAATATTATCCAAAACAATTTATCTCAACAAACTGACATTAGCGATTTTGTCTCAGTTATGATCCTGTAAGGTTTTCAAAAACAATTTTATCCGTGAAGTTGCTGATTGAAAAAGTAGAGAACACAGGGAAAACTTGATGTATCATTTAAAGTCTAAAGAGTTTAATAATTTAACTTTGGTTCTGAAGGCAACTAGCTAGAAGCACTTACCGCTTTTGGACGGGACTCATATTCCTAGTTTACCTAATTCTTGTCTTCACGCGAATATTGTTTTGACAGCTTTCTCCTGGATGCAAACATCGAAGGGGAAGCTGACTTGGGCAACCAGCTTGCGAAAACACCTTTATAGCTAGTGTAGAAGTCAAATCAGCAGCAGTGTTGTCAATATGATAGTGATCCTGTCTTGTCATGCGTTTTAAAGTTATAGGATTTAATAACTTTGACAATTTTCCTGTCTTGTCTCAATGTATAGTTTTTTTCCTTCGAGTGTTTTAGAAAGGCCTGCCTTACATTAAAGATCTGAAGCGTACAGCTAAATTTTCTGAACTCCCTTGGTCTATGCTCCAACTGCATGGTTAGTCTTTCTAGCGACAGGGGGAAAAGGCAATTTTTCTCATTAGAGCAGCATTAAAACCAACCCCTTGAATCGCTTTGATACTTCGAATGTCAGAGTTTTTATACACACGAAGACAGAAGGAGGATGATCCAGAAGAAGTCAGTGCAGATTGACTTGGCCGTGGCGGTTGTAACTAATTTTCCTTCATATCTGGCCTGACTCGTCCAAACGGTATTTTTTCATTTGTCTAACAAATGAAGTAATGATTTTGATAAGGTTCTAAAGAATAAACTGGTACATTTGAAGTGGCTATCGGTAACTCTAAAAGCTTTTTCCACTGGCACGGCACTTGGTCGACTTTTTCTGATAAAGGGATAATGACGACATGCGCTATTAGAATTATCGTCTCATTTGTAGTTTTTAATTGAACTTCTTGTGGGCTTTTGAAACCAGAGAGCATTTTATTTGTCAGTAAACAAGAGAAATTCATATTATAGGCTTACAGACATCGGCAGAAATTCAAACAAAATCTTCCTAATTCTCAGGACCAGCATGCGTTTTGGTAGTTTACCTTTTTCATAGAGCACTACATCAGCTGCGACATGTAATACGAATATTGGGTACTTGTCCACTATCTGGTACCAAGCACTATAACTGTATCAAGGAAACCAGATACGAAACCCGCCAAACGGGTATTTGCAATAGGGAAATGGAATGTAAAGCGTGGTTTTCATTGCGTTTACAATATTTAAACTGTTTTTTTTTTTTGTGGGGGGGGGGGCGGGGGGGAGGTTGGGGTAGTTATTTAAAAAAAATGTGGTATTTACCCCCCCCCCCCCCCTAATGAGCAAATATATAGTCCAAATTTGTTTCTAAACTATTATTCTATTTTATTATATTTCATTAGCATTAATCAAACTTGATTTCTTTTGTGGGTACCATATTATGCACAAGTACTGAATATTGTTTGCAGTGATTAGTGCACTGAGACTTTGAGCCATGGTAATTAACCTTCATTAAACTTTAAAAAAAAATCAGCATCCTGCGAGTTTGACTAGATTCACTTTATATTCATAATAAAGTGTCAAAAAGTCATCTAAAGTACTATCAGAGCTCAAAGACAAGCGTTTAGAATAGCTGGGTGCTATTAGGCCAGCAAGCCTATAATTATAAGATTTGGGATCGAAATCTGACAAGTTAGAACAGAAATTTAGATTACAACCATCGATCTTGAGGAAGCAAAATATTTAAAACATGAAAACCAGGCTAGAAAACAAAATGATTCTTCCTGTCAAAGATCTACCGATATATGAAGAACCAGAAGAGATTCATAAGTACTATTTTTTTTTTCCACAATAAAAAGGATATTATTTTTTCAAGTAATGTACTTTTGAAGCATCATGCCAAAAAAGTATTCAGTGAAAAGTAGGCTATAGTCTGCAACAGATCATAGCCTTGACCAACCAATCAAAAGCCAGGACAGAATTTATTTAGCCTAGGTAAAGTTGCAATGATGATCCAATAATGCAAACAAGGTAACTGTACATTTGCAAACAGAGATAATGTTTCTTCTTAAATAGAATTTGAGTAATAGCCTATAGGCTATTTACAGGGTTGCAGTTTTGGGTCAATATATACAAAATCATATTATTGAGTTAGGACTAAAGTGAATACACCATTTGATGCCTTTTTTTATGCTGATTACGAATATAATAAGCATTTCTATTGGAAATGAATTTCAGCCCCCCCCCCCC
>JAQQPU010006759.1:0-13150 GCA_029168905.1 Artemia sp. Kazakhstan ARC1039
GATTGTCAAGAAGAAGAAGAAATTCAATGTTGGTGATACTGTTCGAATTAATAGAACAACTAATGTTTTTAAAAAGGGCAATTACTTGTGGTCCACAGAACTTTTTAAAGTGGCAAAAATCCTGGACACTAAACCCATAACTTATCGTCAGCGCGATACCAAAGGTGAAGATATTCTTGGCAGCTTTTATGACTATGAACTACAAAAAGTTAAAAATAATAGTGAAATCTATCAAATTGGAAAGAAATTAAAGACTCGTACTCACAGGGGTAAGAAACAGTTACTTGTTCGGTGGCTAGGATACAACTCTGATTTGGATTCTTGGATCGGTGTTGAAGATATTGACAATGCCCATTGATTTCTATGTAGCATTTATGTCCAACGTTTCCGATCCTCTCTACAATGACTCGAATAAAACAGTGGTTTTTGAACGAAATTCTCCCCCACCATCAAATTCGACGGTGCGTATGAAGTTGCTCTTGTCGACTGTATTCTCAAAAATACTTACGACATCCGGAGAAAGGATCGTGTGTATGATATAAAAGTTATACCATTCGATTCGTCACTCTTTGCCGAGTATGAATGGGTTGAAGTACTTAGATCTAGTAAACATCCACATGTCAAAATGAAATATATAGAATATGATAGTATGACAGATATGTGTCGTACAATCAATAAAAAAATCTCATATCTTAGGAATGGTACATTCCATTTTAATTATTCAATGGAACACGATAGGATTTACATTACCTCACCTGTTCACACTGAAATGATTAATCTCAATGATAATCTGACAGATGTTCTTGGCTTTAAACAGAATATGATCAATGGGAAAAACGCTGGCACTGTTAACGGGATGGATGAGGTTATTTTTGCTGATTATCCACCTGGTTTCACCTCGGACTTATGCATATTTCTTTATGCATCCTTTGCGGAAACATCGAGAGTTGGTAATTCAAATGTCCCCCTCCTACGTTTTCTTGAAGGAAAAATAACTCATAATCACTATAATCACTATAATATAAAGCATCTTCAGTATGCTCCTGTAAACACTTCGTATTTGGAATTCTGTCAGTTCACACTAAGAAGTGAATTGGGTGACCCTCTAGCAATAAGAAAACATTTAGCCTTGATTACATGTCATTTTCGACCCATCGTCGTTGACAGCACCACCTAAAATAAACAATAGAAGAATTCCATTTGTCTGTCTTGATATCAATTGCTATGTTGGTGCTCTGAGTCCACGTCAAAAAGGTCATGGATTGGACTACTACAAGGGGCGTACTACAATGTCTGGCCATGGTCTTGGTATTTAGATTGCTAGGATATTTCGTTCTGCACTACCCCTTGCCAGAAAATATCTTGTACCTGCTGTATCAAATTTTGCTGCCTCAACACTACAGGACTGGGGGTCGGGTAAAAATTTCAACGAGAGTGTTAAGGAAAATATTAGATCTTCAGCAAGAGCCGTTGGTGAGCAATTAAAATCTCAGCAAAATGGGAAGGGATTGAAAAGGATGCGTGCGCGTCATTCACTCATCATTCTCTACCCAGGCGGGAAGCGAAGAACATCAACAAGGACTTTGAGGAATAAAACAACGAAGACCAATAAGAGGAAAAAGAAAAAGATTGTTCGATCAAAGAAGGATTTCGTCTCTTAAGATGACTTATCTCCCCCACAAGGAATCATATCCATCAATCAGTTCTTCATTGAATCTGTTCAATGCTGAAAATGTTGATGTTAGTGTCGAGTATGGCTACTATGAACAATTTCACCCCCAGCAACCCCTCTCGGAAAATATACACTTTCAAATATTTTCCAATGAAGACTATTTCATTAATTTGTCATCAACATTTATTGATTTAAATGTTGCGGTGAAGAAAAAGTCAGATAATACAACTCCAACTGCTGCCGATGGTCTCTCCTACGAAAACTGTATTCTACACAACCTGTTCAAACAAATTAATGTATTTATTAATGGAAGATTGGTGAGCACTAGCAATAATTTATCCAACTATGCAAGCTACATACAATTTATGATGATGACACCAAAGGCATATAAGGAGTTGAGACGACAGTCATCGGGCTTTGAATATCGATCAGGTGTTGATACTGACGGTGAGTTGACTACTGCAGTGACCCAGGAGTATCATTTAGTTTGAAAATTAAATCATAAGATATTCAATATATCCCAATGGTTACCCCCCAATGTCAAGATTGACATAAAGTTTCAACTAGCCCCATCGAATTTCATTAAAAAAAAAACACTTCCTGCAGCACCCGATGCAAGTGTCATTATCACATTGGCAATTCTTCATGTCTGAAAACAACAGTTTATGAGCTCTGTTGCATTGGCAGCGGAAAAGCTAAGATCCAATGGCAACAACATTAAACTTCTTGTCCCCCATACGATCACCAATAAACGTCACATTGCAACCGGCTCTCGTAGTTATACAGATTCATCATTTATCAATGGAGAATTCCCATCAAAACTCGCTTTGGCCTTTGTGAAGAGTGGCAGTGCCGTTGGATCCTGGACTGCATCCCCCCCATGATTTTAATTTTTTCGGTCTATCTAGGCTTGTGTGAAGAGTGAATGGTATCCCACTGTACACTCTATCATTTGATAAAAAATCCTATAGAACATTGTATGAGTTGACCATGCAATCCCTAGATCATGACTCCCAACTATTTGAAAATGGAATAACCGATTCAATGTTTTCAAAAAATCATGATGTAATTGTTTTGGGCCTGTCAGGGACCCAGGAAATGAGCATAGTATGAACAGGGAATGTAAGCTTAGAGTGCACATTTGCCGATGCTTTGACTGAGAGTATCACGCTAATATCATTGAGTCAATTTGAAACATATTGGGAAATCAAACCCGATGGTAGTGTTCTACTAGACCTAGCACCATGAACACAAACCAAATAATCAGCGTATTTAATATAGATCCATACATGTCTCAGTACAAGTCCTATTGCATACCATCGGACTTCATTGACAAAAATTCCAAGTGTTAACAATACCCTAATCATTGTTAATAGCAGTCTATCGAATTTGAAGACCGGCCTTTGGCTATGCATCTTTCAAACAGCGAAGAATATTGAATTTTTTAATTCTTTTGGCCTGTATACACTCCACACATCAGCAACTTTATTGAGAGCAGTGGGAAAACTATTATTCAAAATCAAAAGAGAGTACATGATTTAACGACTAAGACATGGGGCTTTCTGCACTACTCTTTTTCATATTCAGATGTCGTGGCTATACCTACAGGCAGTTTCTCAACATCTACGTTGACTTTCCACGATTGAACGGCTTTCTAGTGGAAAATATACTTACAAGCGTGTTTGATATTGATATTAATGCCCTACGAATAAAATTTTCTAAAAATGTATGTGAAATTGTTTATTAATAAAAACAATGTATATACATAATAAAAACAACTTTTCTACTCTTTAGATTTCATCTTCTACTAGGTATAGGTATTTGTCGAGAACAAATAATATAGGTAGATTATCTGAATTCACAGTATACTGATCATGATGTGCTGCAATGTCAGGGTCACATTTTCTACAGTAGAGTGTAACTTCACTCTTATCATATCTCTTTGTATAGTCAATGATACTATTCTCATTCATTTTATAGAATTCACATGTTTCAATTTGCTCATTTGAAGCAATTCCACATACTGGGTCCTCAAGTGGTGAATCACATTCCGTCACACCCAAATAAAAATCAATGGGCTTATAATCATAGTAGCCATTGCCTTCACAACGATGACGTAGAAACCAAATTATTTTGTTGTTCCAACAGTTGAATCGCTGACCTGGCTCCTCCTCCCAAAACAATCTAAAGCCACGACAATACTAATCTCTTAGCAATAAACTAAAATCACGCTTAGGATTCTTTCCTAATGTATTTTCCCACTGATTACATAGTGGCAATTCGAGCATAGATGCCCTCCAGGATGAGAGTCACACACCCCTTCAAGACAGGAATTACAATCTTTAATTTGTACAGCATATCCTCTATGCAATTTACACGGGTTGCATAATCTGCACTTTTCATCATACTCATCAATCATTGTGCAATTCTCACATGATGACCAGCTGCCCAGTGTATACATACATAGTGGACATGTGTGGAACATTTTTTCATGTGTTGACACTCTCACCGCCAAAATGAAACTGAGCTACGATCAACAAATTGAGTGGGATAGAGAGAGAGAGAGGAGTAAATCATCCTTAAACTCCATCTTTCTCATGAAAAGCTACTTACTCTCTTTGAAAGGTGTATAAGTCTGTGCAAATGGAACATAGATGCATGGGGCTACTCACTCTCTTTGAAAAGGTGTAGGGCATCCATAGAAGTATTACCTATATGGATGGGGCTAATCACTCTCTTTGAAAAGGTGTAGAACTTCAAGCAAATAGCACGGTAAGGAGCATAAGCCCGTAGAAATGTTTTCCTGTAGCTCCCTTGGAAATAGGACATAGCACTCTACCTTCAGTATGTAATTACCCCTTTCTACTCTTATTGGACCTTTAATTTTTGCCTCGGGTTGTCTTTTGTCATTGTGAAAGATATATAGCCGAACCTTTGTTTCTTTCAAATGTTCAGGAGGTGGGACAAAAACTTCTTTTTCTTCCAACAGTTTATCTAGTCCAGGTTTTTGACTTTACAAGGTATTGAAGGCATTGACGACCACCTTTATTTCTTTTAATCGGTCAGATGGTGGGACAAAAACTTCTGTTTTTGCATTGGCTTGTCTTTCGTCATTATAAAAGACACATCACCAAATATATAGATTCTCACTGTCGCTTGTCTTCTAAACACAGACAATTTGAGCTTTCTCTAGACGTCATTACGTCCAAATAGACCTTGAATTAGAAGTGATACCTTTATAAAATTACATTTTTTATTGGTCCTTTAACTTTTACCTAGGCTTGTCTTTTATCATTATGAATGACATAGCGCCGAATCTTTGTTTCTTTTAATTGTTCAGATAGTGGGATAAAAACTTCTTCTATTGTCTTGCCTTGCTTTTTGTAATTATGAAAGACATATTGTCGAACTTTTGTTTCTTTCAATTGTTGAGGTGGTGGAACAAAAACTTCGTTTTCTTCCAACGATTTATCTAGTTCATATTTATGATTTTCAAAAGTATTGTAGTCATTGATGACCTTATTCATGTCAAAATCCAAAACCCAATCATCATCGCTGTAATTCTCACTTTGTTTGATTCTTTTTACTTTGGTTTATCTTTCGTAATTATGAAATAGATATCACCAAACCTTTGTTTTGTTTAATAAAGGTAGAGTAGGCATTGATGACATTATCCATGTCAAAAATCCCAAACCCAATCATAATGACGAAGACCACACTGCCTTCCCATAACAAACAACAAAAGCACGAAGAACATAGGGAAGTCTTTTTGCAAGACAGTGGAGATAATTTGAATGAATATTTCGGCCCTATGTCCAAGGACCGTCTTCAGCAAGACAAAAATATATAAAAGAACAAAGACTCACAACAACATGCGACCAATAAAAACCAAATATTATAATTTTTTCAAAGCAGTCCTAGCATCCTTACTTCAGCGAAGGTCAACCAGACTGCCAGCCACTTAAAGATACCTTTATAAAATTACATTTTTTATTGGTCATTTAACTTTTACCTAGGCTTGTCTTTTGTCATTATGAATGACATAGCGCCGAATCTTTGTTTCTTTTAATTGTTCAGATAGTGGGATAAAAACTTCTTCTATTGTCTTGCCTTGTCTTTTGTAATTATGAAAGACATATTGTCGACCTTTTGTTTCTTTCAATTGTTGAGGTGGTGGAACAAAAGCTTCGTTTTCTTCCAACGATTTATGTAGTTCATATTTATGATTTTCAAAAGTATTGTAGTCATTGATGACCTTATTCATGTCAAAATCCAAAAACCAATCATCATCACTGTAATTCTCACTTTGTTTGATTCATTTTACTTTGGTTTATCTTTCGAAATTATGAAATAGATATCACCAAACCTTTGTTTTGTTTAATAAAGGTATAGTAGGCATTGATGACCTTATCCATGTCAAAAATCCCGAACCCAATCATAATGACGAAGACCACACTGCCTTCCCATAACAAACAACAAAAGCACGAAGAACATAGGGAAATCTTTTTGCAAGACAGTGGAGATAATTTGAATGAATATTTAGGCCCTATGTCCAAGGACCGTCTTCAGCAAGACAAAAATATATAAAAGAACAAAGACTCACAACAACATGCGACCAATAATCACCAAATATTAGAATTTTTTCAAAGCAGTCCTAGCATCCTTACTTCAGCGAAGGTCAACCAGACTGCCAGCCACTAAAAGACGAAAACAGCCAATAGCAACCAAGCAAAATAGCCTGATATCCCTACAAACAGTGTCAGATCGAAACAAGGGTACAATATTTGAATTCCCTTGGACAAAAACTTTATACAGAAAACTTACAGTCCCTTGGCTTGACAAACAAGTAAAATCCATTACCTTGAAAGACAAGGCAAATTTCTTTTTTTTTGCCTGGAAAGCATCTTTCTTCTGTTTTTACCTCCACTGCTAGTGGGGCACTGGAACATCATAAGGATCCGTTTAAGGGCTCATTTTAACGGGAAGTGCTACATCTCATGCCTTTTGTAATTAAGCCAAAACTATATTTAAAATATAATCGAAAACCGTATTGTTAAAACTAATTAAAAACTAATTATCTTACGAAAAACTGTGGTAATATAATGTGATAATACTGTGGTAATTTAATTGAGGAAAAAACTTCCTTCTTCTGGTAAATCAAAGTTATTGAAGTCATTTTTTGGAAGATTTCCATTTTCCGGGTCCAGGATGTACTTTGCAAATGCTTCTTATTCAGGATCAACCAGCATATTATTTCCTCAGGATATGTTCTAAAAATAATCCAAAAGATGTCTTTTTTTTATTGAAAATTCAAGTGTTTCTTTGAGGTTGCTTCTAAGTGAGACTGGTAAACATTACTGTAAATCACCCGTAATTTCCAACAGTCGAAAAAGAGAATTTTCCCTCCAAATGGCAAGTTTAAATTCGCAATAGACCGCAACAACTGATCGTAATTTTGTAAGCCTTACTTGGGTAACATCGGTGCTTATTCAAGTAGAAAAATGATAACTTTAGCTAATTCTAAAGATTTGTTTGAACCAGGTCTTACACTAGAAATTGAATCTGAGGAAAGCGGAACTTTTAAGCCATAGGTTCTGTGTATTATTAGTCCAAACGGCAATCAAATCAATGCTATTCCTGTGTAAGCTAGACATTTTACTCTGCAGTTTTCACCAAACAAAATGTGTTATAAGGTCTTATAAATAAATACTTTACCGGTACCACCTGATTTATCTGTGAAAAACATTTGTTCACAACAGATTCAGATCTTCAACGGCCTGCAAAATATTATCAACAATATCAAGCTGTTTTTCTTGTAGAAGATTTCAGACTCAACTCTAAGGAAGATTCTCGAAATTTAGCCCACATAAATCCAGATCCTTTGGCCCCAGTTTCAGTGAAGTTGTTATCAAGAGAACTTGCGTACAAAGTGTTTAAAACTAAATCATAATTAGCTGGATCTAGAATTCATGTCAGTGAATGTCTTACAAAACATAGAAAGGCAATATTAAATATTGGACGGGACAAGTTCGGTATGAAAAATGTTTGGACGGAGAAAGTTCGCATTTTTGCAAAATTTCCCAGTCAAAGCGAACCGCGTCGGCTCTATAGCCTAGCTGATACTTTTTGAATATGTCATAGTTGATTTAGTTAGAAGTGTCTTCTTTTTTTTTCTTTTTTTCTTCTTTTTTTTACCGCTGTTGTTGCTCAATTTTTTTTGAGTGGATGCTGTAAGGATGATGGGTGATATTTTTCACTTGCAATGTCTAGAGAGTAATCCTTTTAGAGTAGTTGTTCTTCATGATAATTTACTTCAAAAAAGTACAAACACTGATTTCTCCCCGCAAACAGATAGTTGTTATGTGGATGTGATTTCTTCAGGATTAGAGGTGAATGCAAGGTCGTTTTGCCTTTGTCATTGGATTTGCTATATAACTTCAACGCATAATGAAATTCTCCAGTTAATTGATAACGTGAATAGTAAATTTGATGCAATTGGCCTTTGTGAAACTTTTTTAACTTCTGAGCATGTTCTATCATTATATAATTTTCCTGGATACAGGCTTATTGTGAGGAATAGAGAGAGAATGAGACGTCGAGATTTGTTAATTTTGGTTAAGGGCCATTTTGTTGCTAAAATAAGGGAAGGCCTATCAGTTTGGATCGAAGGTAAGGTGAAATCTCTTACTCTTGACCTGGAAGTTGGTGGAAAGGATATATTAATTACTGAGGCTTATAAACTGCTGAGTACAGTTTGGGAGGAGTTTGAAAATGGTTTTAGTGGTTTAATGATGCAGTAGAATTGAATAATCTGGAGTGTATTTGCATGGGGGCTTTTAATTTTGATCTTCTAAGTTTATATAATGATAATTTAGATTTTTTAAACCTTATCTCCAGTTATGTTTTTTAATCCATTAGTTTGGATACGACTCGTGATACTGGACAGTCATCTATACTTATTGACAATATTTTCGTGCGATCCTGAGTATTACATAGATGTTATGTTTACGCTATAGTAAGTGAGGCTTCCAATCACTTTCAAGAAGAAAGAGACCGAAATTCATGCTAGTCTGATCTTTGATGGTAAATTTGTTGATGGAAATGTTGAGGTGGCTAATTTGTTTGGGGAATCAATAAGTGAGAATCCATACGATAAAAACAATGAAATGAATGAGACGTTTAGTGATGAAAGAGGAGTTGGTTTGGAAATTTTTGCAGATGAAGCGAACTTTGAAATATTAAAACAGATAATAGGATTGGCAAAATCAAGTTCTTCAGGGAATGATGGAATTAATCTGAACAAGTTCAAGCATGTTATGGTATATTTGTTGCCTTGTATTGTTTATTTGATTAACCTTTCTTTGAAGAAAGGTGAATTTCCGACTCGGCTGAAAGAGGCTAAAGTTATTCCGCTTCACAAAAGGGATTGAAAGACTAATCCGTCTAATTGGAGGCCGATGTCAACATAGCCCCTGTTTGCTAAGCTGTATGAAAAAGTGATGCTTCGACAACTTTATGACCATCTTACTACTTACGGTTTTCTTAGTGATACCCATTTTGGATTCAGGAAAAACTACTCTGCAATGCATGCAGTCCAGCACCTAACAGATTTCATTAATGGTGCTCTCGAAAAGAGTGTAGTGGTATTTTCAGTATTTATAGACTTTAGATAGGCTTTTGACACGGTGATTCATAACATTTTATTGCGTAGGCTAAGCCGTTCAGGGATCCAAGGGATTATTCAGAAATAGTTTGAATCTTATCTTAACCAGCGCATTGTTTGAGTCTTTATTCAAAATTCTATTTCAAAAAGTTTTATCGTTAATTCTGGTGTGCCTCAGGGTTTCCTACTTGGCCCAATTCTTTATCTATTTTACGTTGATACCATGCGTTTTTATATATCAGATGCGTTGATAACGTCTTTTGCTGATGACACGGTGCTTACGACTACAGCAACTTGTCTGAACCAGTTAATTGAGAAGACAAATAAGGCCCTTGCTGAATTGGTATATAAACATAGTAAACATGTATAATACATATTTTTGATGTTGTCCGTCGCACTGCCAAAAAGAAACTGACTCACAATCAATAAAAAACCCTGTCTTCTAGGAGGAGGAGGAGGATTAATCAAGTGTCGTCACAAAAACTTATTTCTTATTGTTTTAAAGAATTAATTTCTAGGTAGTTGTTAAAATCAGAATCACAATATCATTTTGTTTAGTTTCAATTAATACATCAATAAATTGAGTAAATGTATTTGGTTCACAACTTATAAGCTTCATACAATAGTCCAAAGATGTGGAATCAGTTCCCATTACACTGTTTAGCATTTCTACAGAAAATATTTTCGGTTGAACAGATAATTCCAGAAAGTCATCATCTAAAACCAAACATTTTTCCAATTTTACTAGATTCCGTAAGATCTTCTGTTTCTCAAATCCAATCATTTTCATTTTTGATACTCCTACTACCAACTATAGACTTAAATAACAATCGCAAGTTTCAACTGTGTGCACACTTTCAATGCCTATTGGTCACCCCCACTATAGAGAGTGGAGTAAACGATCATCTAGAGTGTCTAATAAAAAAAAATCATTGTAAAAAAAAGAAAAAAAAAATTCATTGACAGAAATATAATGAAAGAATACATTTTCACTCTCTTCGTGTTAGGTCAATCAATCCATTTTTCTCAATGTGCTTCATGATAGCATTCAACCCATACTGTAGTCGTGATATATACATTATATTCACTTTTGTGACAAAACATAATTGTTCATCTGACTTAATTTTCCTCAATGATATAATGTATCTGCCAAACATCTCATCCCACTCAAATATTAGTCAGGAATCCTTTCCAATTTCAACTGCTACATTGGGAGCCCTTGTCTTCACAACATCGCTGTCAGCTCCTTCGAGGTGTAATAGTGTAAAACTACTCATTGCCCAAGTATTTGAATGTTTATTTTTCCAATTTCAAAAATGTAAACTAATCAAGTTCAATTTATTGACTGGGATATTAACTCAGTATCATGTTTTCATATCCCAGCTAATGCCAGAGTAAAAGCGTCAACGCCTATAATCATGCTAAAATGAAGAATCGTGCCTAAACTGAAAAAACTTAAATTTTTTTACTTTTATAACTTAAATAAATCCAATAATATTAATATTTTGACTACTAAATATCAGTATATCTATATTAAACTGACAATGCACATTCATTTGTATTTTTTCAGTAAAGTGAAAATTTTGTTCTGGCCTTGGGAATAAACAGAAGTTTTGTGACCACCTTATGTTAATTTCTGCTCGTTTTGAGTTTGACTCGGTTAATTATTGTAATTTCTGTTTGTTTTAGATTTCATATATTTATCGATGCTGATTTGGGGTAGTTTTACGCTTGGTAGATTATTTGATTTGATTTTTGTTCATTTTTTGTTTAATGGAGTTCTTTACTTTTCTTTGAAAAACTTATTTTGTGGAAAACATTTTTAAAATTAATTTCTGTTCGTTTTGTATTGACAAAGTCTTTTCAGAGAAAAAGAAAATAATACTTTCAATCTTTTCATTTTTTAAGACTTTATAGTTTGGCCTGCTATTTGTATGCTGGAAAAAAAAATTCAGCAATTTTTAATAACATACACCCTTTTAAAATCTGGACACAAATAGTACTGTTTAATTTAGTTTCACATCTCCTCTGATTGACCTGTAAAGGAAAACTTGATATCATTTGCAAACAGTTTACTTTCTTTGATAGCTTGGATACCCTTACGCTATTTTGATTTGGTTAAATTTTAAGAGCAGAAATGGGAGGGTGGGCGTGGGAGGGTTTGTGTGGGAGGGTGGGCGCGGGAGGGTGGGAGTGGAAGGGGGATTAGTTGCCCTCAAGTCACTTTCGACTATTAAAACGGCATCAGCCTTTTCTATTTTCAATCGAATGAGCCCTTTTCGAAGTTCCCACGACAACTCCTTCAATATGAAGTGCCCTGGTCTAAACAACAACAACAACAAAAATAATACATTATACCCAGTTCGATCGTTACTATAAAAATGTCAATCCTTCCAATCACTTTCGACTATTAAAAAGGGCACTAGGCCTTTCGATTTCCAATCGAATGATCCCTTTTGGAAACGACAACGCTTTCTATAAACACCGTATATGCCCCCAGGGAATAATTATAACCCTTACTTTAAGGTCTGTTAGGGTGGTTGTCATCCTCTAGGACCAAATTTCAAGAACTTTCAACTACGTTAAACCACATGGCTATCTCAAAATTTTTATTGGATGTATTTGGGGAAATGGTGGGCGTGAGAGGGGTGTTAATCGCCTTCCAATCACATTCGACTATCAAAAAGGGCACAAGCCACTCCAATTTCCAATTAAATGAGCGCATTTCTAAGTTTCTACGACAACTTCTTCGATACGAAGTGCCCTTCTCTAGAGGAAAAAATTAATAAATAGTACAATGTGCCAACATCGTTCTTATATGCCCCAAGGGCATAACTTAAAACCCTTACCCTGAGGATGGAAGGGGAGTGTCCTCCTCTTTACTTAGTCTCCGTTTCTTGTCTCGTTCTCGAGTGTCCCCGTTCTTTACTTAGGCAGCGCGATCGTGCTGCTTATGATTTATAAAGCAACTTTCTATATAAACCTTATATGCCCCCAGGGCATGACTGAAAAAAAATCCAAATGAATTTTGAAACATCTTCAGAATGTTGCAGTGACAAGGTAAAAGATGACAAAACACTACTGAAATATTCCAACTCTTACATTTCAACGAAAAAAGTCCAAAATGAACTTTGAAACATCAAGAGAATGTAACAGTGACAAGGTAAACCCCGACAAAACACTACTGAAATATTCCAACTCTTACATTTCAACGAATAAAAGTCCAAAATGAACTTTGAAACATCAAGAGAATGTAACAGTGACATGGTAAACCACGACAAAACACTACTGAAATATTCCAACTCTTACATTTCAGGGAAAAAAAGTCAAAAATGAACTTTGAAACATCAAGAGAATGTAATAGTGTCAAGGTAAACCACGACAAAACACTACTGAAACATTCCAACTCTTACATTTCAACGAATGAAATCCAAAATGAACTTTGAAACATCAAGAGAATGTAACAGTGACAAGATAAACCACGGCAAAACACTACTGAAATATTCCAACTTTTACATTTCAACGAAAAAATCCAAAATGAATTTTGAAACATCTTCATAATATAACAGTGACATGGTAAACCACGACAAAACACAACTGAAATAATCCAACTCTTACATTTCAACTAAAAAAAACAAAAATTAACTGTGAAATATCTTCAGAATGTAACAGTGACAAGGTAAACCCCGACAAACACTACTGAAATATTCCAACTCTTACATTTCAGCAAAAGAAATTCAAAATGAACTTTTAAACATCAATAGAATGAAACAGTGACAAGGTAAACCACGACAAAACACTACTGAAATATTCCA
>JAQQPU010006759.1:25379-41351 GCA_029168905.1 Artemia sp. Kazakhstan ARC1039
CTAACCTTACGCAAATAACCCTTAAAACAATTACAAATGAAAGTCTAGCAGACTTTTGACTTATAAAATTACAACTATTTTATTTTTATTTTTCTTCTTTTTGTTTCAGTCGTTCTAGCCGAGTGGTTAGTATGCCAGACTTGAAATCCTTTGTCCGAGAGGGCAGGGGTTCAGGTCCTGGTGTCGCAGGTTATTTGGTTTGGAACAAGGGTCAGTGGTGTGACTATGAAAGCTCAGCCAGAGCCGACCCTGATCTAAATCTGTACCAGGAGAAATCTGGGGAAGGGTATTCAAAAGCACAGGATGGTTGGCTCCAACCTCCCCATTCAACTTCCTGGCTGAAGGGTCAAGAAAAGGAGATCAGCACCTCCGGTAAGGACTGCGAAGTCCAAAGCCGCATTCTTTACCTTTAGTTTTGTTTTCTTTTTGTTTGAATTATTATGGAGACGCTTTCGCATAATCCCATCTCTAGAATCAAAATCCTGGCCCTATGGCGGGATACTGCAGCTGTGTTCGAACTCCGGGTCCCGCATTGCCAGGCAGAGGTAAAGTCCCTTTCCAATGTCCCAGTCCAATGTTCCATTACAGGGTTCGAAATTTTATTACAAAATGCAATAGCAAATTTCTATCTAAATAAAGACCAATTGAAGCTTTTTGCGCAAACAACCATGACTAGAAAAAACTAGTTGCAACAGGTAGCAATTGTTACTTCGCAATAATAAAATCGGAAAACTTGAGCTAGTGTAGTTTCTTTGAACGTCAAAAATAATTGAAGTAGGTTAAAATAAGGACTGTGGAACTAGGCCTTGATAAAACAAATTACTATTACTATAACCACATGCGTCTCACTTCATGAAAATGATGGATTCACCCAAAGAGCTATTTAAATTTTAACTCCAAACAGCGAGACTAAAATACCCCGTCTCATAAGAAATTTTAAAACTGATATGGCTATCTTTATTTTCAGCCCTCCTAATATAAATGCTAAAGGATATGTCGCTCTTTAAACAATGAATAATTAAAATAACGGTACGTGATTTAAGTTACAAATCAATAAAAACCGAATACATCCAGCAGGGGATGGTAGACAAGCCCATTTAGCCCGGGGGTAAACATCCTCAACAACAGATTTTTAGGCAAAGCAACATTTTCTAAGTGGATACAATATAGCATTTACCCACAGAATAGGAATAAAATTGTGATTCCCCCTAAATAGGCTTTTTTTTAACGTGTCGTCTGTCCTGGAGTTAATCTGCTGTTGTGGAGTAAGCGTATCTGTATTCATCCTATACGAAATCCTCACTGCTCGTATATTAGATTGGATATGTCCCCCCGTTTCTTCATTACAATCTTTAATTACAAAAAAAGTATTAAAAAACTAAAGTTAGGATTTATGGAAGACTATAAGGAGATTTTAATCCAAGTAAGATCCGTTGCTTATGTTCTAAAAATGCTAAAAGTTGTGCCACCAATAATGATCGTGAGAAAAAAGAAGAACTAGCATGAATCAACCCAAAGGGATGCTGAACAGGAACCTGGTCGGTTGATATTCAGATCTGCATCCGTAACTGCCTCAGCATCAATCAATAAGAGTTACCCTTCGGTCACTACGGCAAATCTATGAATTTTTTTTTCGTGTACAGCTAGGTCACGTGTAAGGTGCGTCAAATACACTAGTTGTCAAATCGGCGGATAAACTACAAACGACGATGTCTCGCAAAAGTTTAAATGAATCAGAAAGAAGAGTAGTGGGGGCATTTCAGGTTTGAGAGAGACCCACCCCTTCGAATCCCGATCTGGACATTTTTTTTAAACTTGTAAGAGATGTAGGTATTAGGCTATTCCCTGGGAGCCCTCTTACGTCACACGGCTCTATTTCTAGGTGCCACAATTCTGTTTCAATATTTTTATATGATTAATCGGACTGTGGTCGGGATATTTAACAAGTACCAATAATAGGAGTTGCTAGCATATGTGCAATACGGTTCTGGGTGTTTTATTAAAGGAAAAAAGCTGGGGACATACCCTTGCGCTTTAAATAGGTCCAAGGAAAAATAGCATGGGCTTTTAAACGCACAGATAGGGGGTGTACAAGTGGAGTTCCTAATCCCTCGTACTTGTGCAATACGGTCAGCTCTTTTTAGCTGGCAAGATTCCCGGAATTCCAGAAGACGCAATATATTTTGTATGATTAATCGGACTGTGGTCGGGATAATAAACAAGTAGCAATAATAAGAAATTAACATAAGATATCAAGCGCATCCCTAGGAAATTAACATGGGATTTTAAAGATGTCCTGTTACGTCACGACAACACCCCTGGAAAGATTCTAACTACATGCCCCACACGACGTACCCCGTTTTAAACGGTCAGATGTAACATGGATGACGCAACTTTATGTAACCTTGCGAAAGGACCCATGGGGAATCCCCACTTATAACTTAACGACAGTGCACACCCTACGAAATGGCAGCGCAAACCTTACGTAATGACAGCGCACACATCAATGTTACATAATACTTTTTTGAAATTTCATTTTTCACCGAAATGTTCAAAGCGTTTCTTTCTTTTCTTTTAAGTTAATTGCGGCCCACATTTTATGTAAGGTCAGCACACCTTGCGTTATGACGGCACAGATATTGCGTAATGGCAGCACGCACATCACTGTCACGTAATACTTCTTTGACATTAATTTTTTAGCAGAAACATTAAACACGTTTTTTTTTCTATCAAGGTGTTTTTTTCTTTCTTTTTTCTTTAGTTCTTTGTCCTCGCTGGGAATCGAAAGGTCAATTTCTTTCCAATAGAGTAGCACCCCAAGCAACAGAACTAAACTGCTATTTCCAGTATTGTGTATCGAGAACTATATTCTAAAAATAAACTATTGCGCGACACCTGAGATTTCCCATCTTTCAAGCATCCTAGAACAGCATAATTACTCCCAGAATTTGGCAAGAAGACGGAGAATATATATCTCCAGAGACAATGCTCTCAAGGTGTTTTTAGCAATAAAGGGGGAAAGGCATGCTTAAATTTTATAAACACCTAGCTAATTTAAGATTCGTCCTAGACAATAAATCTAAGGGATTAGGGTTATTGTATATACACATTTTTTAATAGAACCAAATTTACAACAATGTTAAAACAAAGAAAAAGCAGCTAAAACTACAACAAACAAAAATAAACGTGAAAAGCTTATAAAGAATAAAGTATCAGCAAAAAACCATGCATAAAAGAAAAATACATCTTAGCAGTCATTTTCAGACGGGCAAGAATGATATTGGAGATAAATTTAAACCATATTGAGGTGTTTCTGAGGGCTTCTAATGAAAATATCTCGTTTCTTCGAGCTAAACTTATGAATATTTCACACCATTGTGACAATATACGACTTCCATCCCCCCTCACCCTCCTAGCATTCATTTCTGGAGGCAATTTTGACTATAGCGATGCTAGTACTTGAGGATTTTAAACACTTTTTGATCATATTTTAAAATTCGTTTCATATTTTTAATATTTTCTAGGGCTTATGGGCAAAGGTCTGAGACTTGGTACGATATTATTTTAATATTTTTCGTTATTTTCCTCGGGTTTAATAGATCCAGGGCTTACAAAATTCAAACAAGAGACCGGAATGGCACTGCGACACTGTTTTCACACACGTCTAGGGGCAATTTTGACTAAGGCTATGCTAGCACTTGTGGATTTTGAAAAATTATTTACCATATTTTAATATTTGTTTCATATTTAATATTTTCTAGGGCTTAAGGGACCAATGTTCTGAGAGTTTTAAGATATTATTTTAATATTTTTCGTTATTTTTCCCGGGTTTAATAGAGCCAATACTTACAAAATTCAAACACGAGAGCGGAATGGCTGTGAAAACTGTTTTCACACACATCTAGAGACCTGACTAGCACTGCGATACCTTTTTTCATACGCAAATGAGAGCAGTTTTGACTAAGAATATGCTAGCACTTGACGATTTTAAACAGTTATTTACCATATTTTAGAAGTTGGATTCGGAATATTGAAAGCGCCAGGAATTAGAGTTAAAACCGGTTATAAATTACAAATCTAGTTAAAAGAACCTTTAAAACAGGCCTAGGAAATTGGAGTTTAACCCCCCCCCCCAGCCCTTAGTAATAATTTCTAGAGGACAAGGTTGATGTTAGATGCAAATTCTTAGGCACTACTGAGATATTTCCGAGAGCAATTAACGAAAATACCTCGTTTCTTTGAGCCAAGGCTATGCATATTTCACCCCATCGTGACAATATACGGCTGCCTCCACTTCCCTAGCAATCATTTCCAGAGGGCAGGGTTGATTTTAGATCCAAATTTTTAGGCATTATTGAGGTATTTCCGAGAGCCTTAACGAAAATACAGCTTTTCTTTGAGTGCAAGTTCAATTTTCAGCCCCCCCCTCAAAGGTAACGCCCCAGCTTATGCCCCTCAATAATGCCCCTCAAAGGTAATTACTCTTTAACGCCCCAGCTTATCTTTTAAACTGTAGAAAATGATACTCCAAACAATTCAAAGCAGAGCGAAATTATTTAACTGCCCCCCTGACATGACATAATCACCTCACAGTCATTTTTCAGACCATTTCGTGTCAAAAACTATGCTTCAATCCGGTGATTCAACTTTTTGTAAGCCAAGCTTATCACATTAACCTCCAAAACACACCATATGACCCAGACATTACACACCTCCCCTCTATCATCCACGTGGCACCATCCCTCATCACCCCTCTAGGACATTTTCAATTTTTCCCACAGGTAAAAAGCTTATGAATCTAAGTTAAACCCTGTTTTTACTTGAACAGCGGAACTAAGCATTTCATTGCTAGAGTGTGATACTCCAAGCAATTCAGGCCACAATGCCACACTATTAGTGCTCTCTGACAACCTCTAACATTGGCCCATCATCTCCAAGGTATTTTTCAGACATCTTTTGTTAGAAATTATACTTCAACCCATTGACTCAAGTTTCCACAAGCCAAGCTTATCCTAAAAACCTCCAAAACACTCCACACCAATGTGGCATTACACGCCTCCCCCTCCATCATTCAGGTGGTATCACCTCTCATCTAATCCCCCTCCGGGAAATTCTCAAACTTTTCAGACCGAAAATAAGCTCATTAATCTAATTAAACACTGTTTTTACTTGAACAGCGGAATTCGGCATTTCATTGCTAGAGTGTGATACTCCAATCAATTCCCGCCAAAATACCACACTATTAATGCTCTGTGGCACCCTCTGACTCAAAGATAACAAATCTCTCCTGGAAGTAACAATTTTCTGTTAATGCTAACATGTTTTCTGCTAGAAGTAGTAAGTTTTTCTTAACACTAACAAATTTTTTCTTAGAGGTAAGAAGTTTTTTCCTTAATACTAACAAAGTTTTATTTCATACTAAGAGATTTTTCTCAGAAGTATCAACTTTTTCCTTAATAGTAACAAAGTTTTACTTAATACTATAAAATTTCTGTTGGGAGTAACGGATTTTTCTTAATAGTAAGAATTTTTTCTAATAGCAAGTTTTCCGTCAAAGATAACAAATTTCACTAAGAAGATTCAATTTTCCGTTTACGCTAGCAAGTTGTCTGTTAGAAATAGCAAGCTTTTCTTAACACTTGCATTTTTTTCTTAGAAGTAAAAACTTTTTCCCTTAATACTAACAAAGTTTTACTTAAAACTATCAATTTTCTCTGTGAAGTAAAAGGGTTTTTTTTTAATAGTAACAAAAATTTTTCTAATAGCAACGAGTTTTCCTTAAGATAACAAATTTCTCTTAGAGGTAACTATTAACTGTTCATACTAACAAGTTTTCTGTTAGAAGTACCAAGTTTTTTTAACACTAATAAAATTTTTCTTAGAATTAACAAGTTTTTTCTTAACACTAACAAATTTGCCCTTAGAAGTAACGACTTTTTCCTTAATATTAACAAAGTTTTACTTAATACTATCGATTTTCTCTAGAAAGTAACAGGTTTTTTCTTGATAGTAACAGTTTTTTCTAGTAGCAGCAAGTTTTTCGTCAAAGATAACAAATTTTTCCTAAAAGTAACAATTTTCTGTTCATGGTAACGTGTTTTCTGTTAGAAATAGCAAGTTTTTCTTAATACTAATAAATTTTTTCTTAGAAGTAATAAGTTTCTTCCTTAATACTAACAGGGTTTTACTTAATACTAACAAATTTATTCTTAGAAGTAACAATTTTTTCCTTAATATTAACAAAGTTTTACTTCATACTATAAAATTTCTCTTGGAAATAAAAGTTTTTTCTTAGTATTATGAAATTTTTTCTAGTAGCAGCAAGTTTTCTGTCAAAGATAACAAATTTCTCTTAGCAGTAACAATTTTCTTTTTACTCTAACACGTTTTCCGTTAGAAGTAGCAAGTTATTCTTAACACTAACAATTTTTTTTTCTTAAAAGTAACAACTTTTTCTTTAATACTAACAAAGTTTTACTTAATACTGACAAATTTTTCTCAGAAGTTAAAGCTTTTTCCTTAATAGTGAAAAAGTTTTACTTAATACTATCAAACTTCTCTTGGAAGTAGCAGTTTTTTCTTAATAATAAGAAATATTTTCCAATAGCAGCAAGTTTACCGTCAAAGATAACAAATTTCTCTCAAAAGTAACAGTTTTCTGTTTACGCTAACAAGCTTTCTGTTAGATGTGGTAAGATTTTCTTAACATTAACAATTTTTTTCTTAGAAGGAACAAGTTTTGTTTGAGAAGTAGGAAGTTTTTCTTAACATAATAAATTTTTATTAGAAGTAACAATTCTTTCCTCATTAATAAAAAAGTTTTACTTAATACTATCAAATTTCTCTTGGAAGTAACAGGTTTATCTTAATAGAAAGATTTTTTTCTAATAACAGCAAGTTTTCCGTCAAAGATAACAAATTTCTCTTAGAACTAACAATTTTCTCTATACACTAACAAGTTTTCAGTTACAAGTAGCAAGTTTATCTTAAAACTAACAAATTTTTTCTTAGAGATAATAAGTTTTTCCCTTAATACTAACAAAGTTTTACTTGATACTAAAAAATTTTTCTTAGAAATAACAACATGTTCCTCAATAATAAAAGTTTTCACTTAATACTAACGAATTTCTCTTGGATATAACAGGTTTTCTTAATAGTAACAAATTTTTTCTTATAGCAGCAGGTTTTCCGTCAAAGATAAAAAAAATTTTCATAGAAGTAACAATTTTCTGTTTATGCTAACAAGTTTTCTGCTGGAAGTAGCAAGTTTTTCTTAACACTAACACATCTTTTCTTAGAAGTAACAACTTGTTTCTTTAATACTAACAAGATTTACTTAATACTATCAAATTTCTCTAGAGTAACAGCTTTTTATTAATAGTAACAAATTTTTTCTAATAGCAGCGAGTTATCCGTCAAAAGTAACAAATTTCGCTTGGAAGTAACGATTTTCGGTTCATTCTAGCAAGTGTTCTGCTAGAAGTAGCAATTCTGAACACTAACAAATTTTTTCTTAGAAGTAAGAAGTTTTTCCTAACACTAACTAATTTTTCCTTAGAAGTAATAACTTTTTCCTTAATACTAACAAAGTTTTACTTAATACTATCAAATTTCTCTAGGAAGTATCAGGTTTTTTCTTAATAGTAACAAATTTGTTCTAATAGCAGCAAGTTTTCCGTCAAAGATAACGAATTTCTCTTAGAAGTAACAATTTTCTGTTTGTTAACACTAACTAAAAATATGTTAGTGTTAAGAAAAATTGCTAATTCTAACAGAAAACTTGTTACCGTAAACAGAAAATTGTTACTTCTAAGAGAAATTAGTTATCTTTGACGAAACAACTGCTGCTATTAGAAAATATTTCTTACTATTAAGCAACACCTGTTACTTCCAAGAGAAATTTGATAGAATTAAGTAAAACTTTGTTAGTATTTAGAAAATATTTGTTACTTATAAGAAAAAATCTGTTAGTATTAAGTAAAACTTTGTTAGTATTAATGAAAAAACTTGTTACTTCTAAGGAAAAACTTGTTAGTGTTAAGAAAAACTTGCTACTTCTAGCAGAAAATTTGTTAGCATTAACAGAAAATTGTTACTTCTAGGAGAGGTTTGTTATCTTTGAGTCAAAGGATGCCATAGAGCAGTAGTAGTGTGGCATTGTGGCGTGAATTGTTTGGATTATCACAATCTAGCAACGAAATGCCGAGTTCTGCTTCAAGTAAAAACAGTGTTTAATTTAGATTCATTAGTTTATTTTCTGTGGGGAAAAGGTTGAAAATATCCTAGGGGGTGATGAGGGGTGGGGCCAAGTGGGTGACGGAGGGAGAAGTGTGTAATACCACGGTGGTGTGGAATGTTTGGAGGTTATTATGATAAGATTGGCTTGCGAAAATTTGAATCAATGTGTTAAAGTATAATTTTTAAAATTAAATTTCTGAATAATGTCTTTGGGAATATAGGGCGTGGTTGCCACAGGGCATTAATAGTGTAGCATTGTGACGTGAATTGATTGGAATATCACACTCTAGCAATGAAATGCCAAGTTCCGCTGTTCTAGTAAAAATAGTGTTTAATTTAGATTCATGAGCTTATTTTCGGCGGGACAAGTTTAAGCATTTTCTGGTGGGTTTGATGAGGGGTGGCACCACCTTGATGATGGAGGGGGAGGTGTGTAATGACATGGCGTTGTGGAGTGTTTTGGATGTTATTATGATAAGCTTGGCTTGTGAAAACTTGAGTCAATGGGCTGAAGCATACTTTTTAACAAAAAATGTTTCAAAAATGTTTTGAGGGTGATGGGGTGATGTCAGAGGGTGCCAGAGAACAGTATAAGTGTGGCATTGTGGCGTGAATTTCTTGGAGTATCACTTTCTGGCAATGAAGGGCCAATATCTGTTGTTCAAGTATAACCATTGTTTAATTTAAATCCACAAGCTTATTTTCTGTGAGAAAAGTTTGAAAATATCCTAGAGGGGGGGGGGTGTGATAAGGAGTGGTGCCATGTTGAAGATTGAGGGAAGGTGTGTGATGCCACGGTGGTGTGGAGCCTTTTAGATGTCATTATGATAAGCTTGGCTTTTAAAAACTTGAATCACCGAATTGAAAAATAATTTTAATAAGAAATGTCTGAAAAATTTCTTGGAGATGATAATGTGATGTTAGGGGGATAATCAAATAATGTTGCTGTGTTGTGAATTGCTTGGAGTATCATTTTATACAGCTTAAAAGTTAAGTTGGAGGCATTAAAGCATTTCTATCGTGGAAGGGGGGCTGAAAATCTAACTTGTACTCAAAGATACGCTGTATTTTCCTCAGGGAGTCTCAGAAATACTTGAATAATACCAAGGAATTTGGATCTAAAATCAAACCAGCCCTCTGGAAATGATTTCTAGGGAGGTTGAGGTATAGAAATACCTCAATAGTGCCTTAGAATTTGCATCTAACGCCCTCTGGAAATGATTGCTAAGAGGTGGGGGCGTAAAACTCCAACTTCGGAGTCCTGTTTTAAAGGTTCTTTTAACTAGATATGTAATTTATAACTGATTTCAACTCTAATTCCTGGCGCTTTCAATATACCGAGTCCAATTCTTAAAAAATGGTAAATAATTGCTTGAAATCCTAAAGTGCTAGCATATCCTTAGTCAAAAGTGCCCTCGGAAGTGTATGATAAAAGGTATCACAGTTCCACTCTGGTCTCAAGGTTGAATTTTGTAAGCCCTGGATCTATTGAACTCGAGGAAAATAACGAAAAATATAAAATATTATTAAAATAATATCATAAAAACTCTCAAAACATTGATCGCATAAGCCCAAGAAAACATTACAAATATTAAACAAATTTAAAATATGATAAATAATTATTTAAATCCTCAAGTGCTAGAACACCATTAGTCAAAATTGTCCTCAGATGTGTATGAAAACGGCGTCGCAGTGCCACTGTGGTCAGCTGGTTGAATTTTGTAAACCCTGTATCTATTAAACCCGAGGAAAATTATGAAAAATATAAAAAATATTAAAACAATATCATAAAAACTCTCAGACTTCAGGCCATAAGCCGTAGAAAATATTCAAAATATTAAAGATGAGTGAAAATATGGTAAATGATTGTTTGAAATCATCAAGTGCTAGCTTATTCTTATTCAAAATTGTCCCTAGATGTGTGTCAAAATAGTGTCGCAGTGCCATTCCGCTCTCGTGTTTGAATTATGTAAGCCTTGGATCTATTAAACCAGGGGGAAATAACGAAAAATTTTAAAATTCTATCGTAAAACTCTCAAAACATTGGTCCCCTAAGTCCTTGAAAATATTTGAAATATGAAATAAGTGTTAAAATAGGGTAAATAATTGATTAAAATCCACAAGTGCTAGCATAGCCTTGGTCAAAATTGCCCCTAGATGTGTGTGAAAACAGTGTCGCGGCGCCATTCCGCTCTCAAGTTTGCATTTTGTAAGCCTTGGATCTATAAAACCCGAGGAAAATAAATAAAAAGATTAAAATAATATCATAACAAAATATCAAAATATACAAAATATTAAAAATATGAAAAAAACGTTAAAATATGGTAAATAATTGTTTAAATCCTCAAGTGCTAGCCTGGCCTTAGTCAAAATTGCCCCCGGAAATGAATGCTAGGAGAGTGAGAGGGAGTCGTATATTGCCACAATGGTGTGAAATATTCATAAGTTTAGCTCTAAGAAACGAGATATCTTCATTAAAAGCCCTATAAAAGACCTCAATTTGGCTTAAATTTATCTCTAATATCAATCTGGCCCTTCTGAAATGGATTGCTAAGATGTATTTTCTTTAATTTATATTTCCGCTTCAAGTAAAAACAGTGTTTAATTTAGATTCATGAGCTTATTATCGTTGGCAAAAAGGTTGAAAATATCCTAGGGGGCTGATGAGGGGTGGCGTCACGTGGATGACGGAGGGGGAGGTGTGTAATACCACGGTGTTGTGGAGTGTTTGGAGGTTATTATGATAAGCTTGGCTTGCGAAAATTTGAATCAATGGGTTAAAGTATAATTTTTAAAATTAAATGTCTGAAAAATGTCTTTGGGAAGATAGGGCGATGTCAAAGGGTTCCACAGAGTAGTAATAGTGTAGCATTGTAGCGTGAATTGATTGGAGTATCACACTCTAGTAATGAAATGCCAAGTTCCGCTGTTCTAGTAAAAACAGTGTTTAATTTAGATTCATGAGCTTATTTTCGATGGGAAATGTTTGAACATTTTCTGGGGGGTTTGATGAGGGGTGGTGCTACGTGGATGATGGAGGGGAAGGTGTGTAATGCAAGGGCGGTGTGGAGTGTTTTGGAGGTTATTATGATAAGATTGGCTTGTGAAAACTTGAGTCAATGGATTGAAGCATATTTTTTAAAAGAAAATTTTTGAAATTTTTTTGGGGGGTGATGGGGTCATGTCAGAGGGTGCCAGAGAGCAGTAATAGTGTGGTATTATGGCGTCAATTGCTTGGAAAATAACTTTCTAGCAATGAAATGTCAATATCCGCTGTTCAAGTATAACCAGTGTTTAATTTAGATCCATGAGCTTATTTTCTGTGGGAAAAGGTTGAAAATGTACTAGGGGGTGATAAGGAGTGGTGCCACATGGATAATGGAGGGGGAGATGTGTGATGCCACGGTGGTGTGGAGTCTTTCAGATGTCATTATGATTCGCTTGACTTGCAGAAACTTGAATCACCGAATTGAAGCATAATTTCTAATAAGAAATGTCTGAAAAAGGTCTTGGAGATGATGACGTGATGTCAGGGGGATAATCAAATAATGCTGCTGTGCTGTGATTTGCTTGGAGTATCATTTTTTACAGCTTAAAGGTTAAGGTTTAGCCGTTAAAGAATTTTTATCCTGGCTGGGGGGGGGGGGGGCTGAAAATCTAACTTACACTCAAAGATGTATTTTCGTTAAGGAGTCTAAGAAATACTTCAATAATGCCTAAAAAATTGGATCTAAAATCAACCCTGCCCTCTGGAAATGATTTCTAGGGAGGTGAGGGCAGCCGTATATATTCACGATGGTGGTAAATATTCGTTGTCTTGTCTGAAACAAACGAGGCATTTTCGTTCATAGCTTTTGGAAATACCTCAATAGTGCCTGAAAATTTGCATCTAACGCCCTCTGGAAATGATTTCTAAGAGGTGGGGGCGTAAAAGTCCAACTTCAGAGTCTTTTTTAAAGGTTCTTTTAACTAGATTTGTAATTTATAACCGATTTCAACTCTAATTCCTGGCGCTTTCAATATACCGAGTCCAACTCTTAAAATATGGTAAATAATTGTTTAAAATAATAAAGTGCTAGCATATCCTTAGTCAAAAGTGCCCTCGGATCTGTATGATAAAAGGTGTCGAAGAGCCACTCTGGTCTCCAGGTTGAATTTTGTAAGCCCTAGATCTATTCGACTCGAGGAAAATAACGCAAAATACAAAATATTATTAAAATAATATCATAAAAACTCTCAAAACAATAATCCCATAAGCCCAAGAAACATTGAAAGCCAAAAATATTGAACGAATTTAAAATATGACAAACAATTGGTTAAAATCCTCAAGTGCTATCATACCATTAGTCAAAATTGTCCTCAGATGTGCATGAAAACGGCGTTGCAGTGCCACTGTGGTCTCCTGGTTTAATTTTGTAAGCCCTGGATTTATTAAACCCGAGGAAAATTATGAAAAATATAAAAAATATTAAAACAATATCATAAAAACTCTCAGACCTCGAGCCATAAGCCCTAGAAAATATTCAAAATGAAAGATATGTTGAAATATGGTAAATAATTGTTTAAAACCCTCAAGTGCTAGCTTATTATTATTCAAAATTGTCCCTAGATGTGTGTGAAAACAATGTTGAAGTGCCATTCCACTCTCATGTTTGAATTATGTAAGCCTTGGATCTATTAAATCCGGGGGAAATAACGAAAAATATTAAACAAATATCTTAAAACTCTCTAACATTGGTCCCCTAAGTCCTTGAAAATATTTGAAATATGAAACAAATGTTAAAATATGGTAAATAATTGTTTAAAATCCACAAATTCACATAGCCTTAGTCAAAATTGCCCCTAGATGTGTGTGAAAACAGTGTCGCAGTGCCATTCCGCTCTCACATTTGCATTTTGTAAGCCTTGGATCTATTAAACCCGAGGAAAATAACTAAAACTATTAAAATAATATCATAAGGACTCTCAGACCTCGGGCCATAAGCCCTACAAAATATAAAAAATATGAAACAAATGTTAAAATATAGTAAATAATTGTTTAAAATCCTCAAGCGCTAGCATGGCCTTAGTCAAAATTGTACCTGGAAATGAATGCTAGGGGGGTGGGAGGGAGTCGTATATTGGTGTGAACTATTCCACTATAATGGTGTGAAATATTCATAAGTTTAGCTCTAAGAAGCGAGATATCTTCATTAAAAGCCCTTAGAAACGCATCAATATGGTTTAAATTTATCTCTAATATCAATCTTGCCCGTCTGAAAATGACTGCTAAGATGTATTTTTCTTTAATGCATATTTTTTGGCTTATACTTTCTTCTTTTCCTTCTTGTTGTAAATTGGTTTTTATTAAAAAATTGTTAAAGTATGTACAATAACCCTAATCCTTTACATTTATTGTCTAGGACGAATTTTAAATTAGCTAGGTGTTCAAATAATTTAAGCATGCCTTTCCCCCTCTATTACTAAAAATAACTTGAGAGCAATTTTCTCTGGAGATATATATTCTCCGTCTTCATGCCAAATTTTGGCACTAAACATGCTGTTCTAGCATGCTTGAAATATGGGAAATCTCAGGTGTCGCGAGATATGTTATTTTTAGAATATAGTTCTCGATACCGAATACTAGGAATAGCAGTTTAGTCCCTCTGCTTAGGGTGCTATTCCATTGGAGGGAAATTGACCTTTCGAATCCCAGCAACGACAAACAACTAAAGAAAAAAAAAGAAAGAAAAAACACCTTTAATCTTTCAAGGTGTTTTTTTTAAATGAAAAAAAAAACGCGTTGAAAGTTTCGACTAAAAAACAAAACGTCAAAGAAGTATTATGTGACAGTGATGTGCGTGCTGCCATTACACAACATGTGTGCCGTCATTACTTAACGTGTGCCGACCTTCCATAAAGTGTGCGCCGCCATAGAATTAAAAGAAAAAAACGCTTTGAACGTTTCGGCGAAAAAAGAAATGTCATAAAAGTATTATGCGACAGTGATGTGTGCAGTGTAATTACGTAAAATTTGTGCTGTCATTACGTACGGTGTGCACTGTCGTTAAATTACAAGCGGGGATTCCCCGTGGGTCCTGTCGCAAGGTTACAAAAATTGCGTCATCCATATTACACTTACCGTTTAAAACGGGGTAAGTCATGTGGAGCATGCTGTCAGAATCTTGCCAGGGGTGTTGTCGTGACTTAATAGGGCGTCTTTAAAATTCCCTTGTTAATTTCCTAGGGATGCGCTTCAAATCCTATGTTAATTTCCTATTATTGCTACTTGTGTATTATCCCAACCACACTCCGATTAATCATATAAGCAAATATTGTGGCATCTGGAATTTCGGCGATCTTGCCAGCTGGAAACAGCCGACCGCATTGCACAGGAGCAAGGGGGTTAGGAGCTACACTTGTACACCCTCTATCTGTGCGTTTATAATCCCATGCTATTTTCCTATGAACCTATTTAAAGCGCGATGGTGTGTCCCCAGCTGTTTTCCCTTTAGTAGAACACCCGGGTCCGTATTGCACATGGGCTAGTAACTCCTATTATTAGCAGCGATGTGTCAATTAAAGAGAGTGGGGTCCTATCCTTTTTGCACATATTAATATATACAAGCGGGCAGTACCCATACCATTCAACGGGGCAGTCCCCTTGCATTCCAACGGGGCAGTCGCTCCGACGGGCTATCATTCCAAGCGGTCATTACTGTGTCAATGAAAGGAAACAGACAGTACTCCCACCATACAAGCGGGCTATCATTCCTGGCAGATAAATAGTCAATTTTATGGAGAATTTTCCATCCATAGAACTCTAGACAAAAAATCCATATTATCTTTTATACATGTATCATAAAAAAAACACCACGCTTATAAAGTCACACCTTTGGTTGGTTTTTTATGTTGTAATTATAATCAGCATATCATGAAATGTATATAGTCTTTATTTTCATATTTTCGTTTCAGTGTCTAATAAAAGGACCTATCCCTATTTGGAATTCTTATTGATTTCGTCATAGAAAAGGCAGTGTGGTCATGGAGAAAAATAGTAACGTCGTAAATATGGGGATGACAGACCAACTTCAAAATTAGCAACATTTCATTTGCTATTAGAAGAATAAAATGATAAATTTAGCACCTGTAAATTCAGCATTATTTCATTTTTAATTAGAAGAATCTTCAACGCAGTATTATAAGATTCAAGAACAGTTAGTGAACTTTCTAAGTCAATGGACCACTAACCTGCTTTGGCCTGCAATTTCGAAGAAAATTGTACCACCTTTACTCAACACAGTATTTAAAAAATTCAGGAACAGTTAGTGAACTTTTTAAGTCAATGGACCGGTAACTTGCTTTGACCTGGAAGTGATGATTTTGATAGCATAAAAGCAGTTTGTTGTAATTTTGATACATTAGTAACTCTACTGATGATGATGACCGACTTTATCATCGAAATATTTAGAGTCTTTGTTTTTATATTTTCGTTTCACTGTCTAATAAAAGGACCTATCCCTATTTGGAATTCTTATTGATTTCGTCATAGAAAAGGCAGTGTGGTCATGGATAAAAATAATAATTTTTTTTATTAAATTTCATGTTTCTGATAGAGTCGTGGCTGTTCACATATCATGCATACATCGATGGTTGTTTTCCTGGTATGGTTGAATGAAGTTGATTGCTACGAAATTATGTCTGTTAAGCAATATGTTATGCGTGTTTTTTTTATGTTTAACCTTGAACAAGGGT